>BQNB010012425.1:1719-66838 GCA_026074375.1 Tanacetum coccineum
TTTTTTTTTCAGCCTTTATTTTCTCGAAATGTTTTAAAAATAAAAATTTCGAAAAAAAATTTACCGAAAATTTTAAATAAAATTCTATTAAATTTTGACGATAAATTGGCCGAAATTTTTTCGTTAAAAATTAACCGAGAATTTTTCATTAAATTTTTACATAATTTTTTAAAAACTTTTCGTTATTTATATATTTTTATTTATATTTTTTAATTTTTTATTATTTTTATTTTTATTTTTTATTATTTATATTATTATTTTTTTTATTATTATTATTATACTTTTATTTTGTAATTTTTTAATTATTTTTTAATTTTAATTTTTTTTATTTTTATCTGTTTTCGTACGTACACAAAACTTTAGAAAAAACTTAAAAAAACGTAAAAAAAACCAAAAAAAATGGGAAACGTACGAAAACGTAAAAATACATATGAAAACGGATAAAAGACGGATGAAAGCGTACGAAAAGTATAAAACGGATGAAAATGTATAAAGCGTTAAAAACGTATAAGAATGTACGAAAACATTAAAAAACGTTCAAAGAAAATATAAAAACGGACGTATGAAAACAGATAAAAAGAACAAAAACGGACAAAATGTACAAAAACTTGGAACGTAAAAAAAACGTACAAAAACGGACGAAAACATATAAATGTTCCAAAACGCATAAAAATTAATTGAAACGGATGAAAACCTAAAATAACGGTATAAAACATAAATGGAACGTATAAAAAAGTTAAAATTTTAAAAGAAATAAAATAATTAAAAAATTAAAAAGCAAATAAAAGAAATATAATAATTAACTGTTACAGGGACCATTTCTGAAACACAAGAAACCACATGGATCATTTCTGAACAAGCACGAGGGTATTTATGTCATTTATACCAACTAAACCAACAATTAACGGTCAAACAAACGGAAAATGTTGGTCAAGGGACTAAACCCGATACGGGTGAAAACGTTGGGGACAGGATCCGGGAAAAAAAAAGTTTAGGGACCTTTTTCGTTAAACCCGACAGACCACAGGGACCATTTATGCAATTAACTCTTTATTATAAGAGGAACCAAACTTATTTAAAACCAATGTCCTGCATTATTTAAGAATTTGCTAAGTATTATACTATATAATTAAAGAGGAAGATTATTCCCCCGAGGCATGCTATAAATGCTTTTGGTCCGACCCGTGTTTTTAATGAACTTTTTTTTATTATTAAACTGATCCCACCACCACATGGCAACACAATATCTTTACACCCATATACCCGGTTCATTCCCAGATCCTTTTTTAATCTCCTCCCACCGTTTCCAGTCTTCTCCCACCAGAAAACATCCATCTACCACAATATTCATAGGTCACCGATCTTCTTCCTCCATAGTTTTCAGAAGCAGCGGCTGACCAAAATCTACCGGCTCACTAAATTGGTTATTTAATCTATCAAAGAGAAAAATAGAAGATTCAAGATCTATTGTTGTAAATACAAGCTTCAAACAATTGTTGTAAATAGAAGCTTCAAACAATTGTAAGTCTTTAAAATTTGTTTTCTTTCCCCTTTCGCAATTTAATAACGGTTCCCTTCATGGATTGAGGGTGTAATTTTTTTTGTTAAGGTTTTAGTTTAGGATTTTCATTATTGGTCTCAGTAATTATGAGATTTTTGTTAGTCCATAATGTATCATCATAGTGTGTTTGTTTTGGCAGCATGAGGACAACTTGAAGATGGCTTAATCCGGAGTTCCTAAAATTGGGAAGGTGTGTTATTTTTGCAGGTAAAAGTGCTTATTTTATTTATTTTTTTCTACCAGTAGTTAAGTTTAAGTGCTTACCTATTTATTCAGTTAAAAAAGGTTGTTTGGGATTGCTTTTTTCAGTTTCGTGTGTAAGCACTTTAGGAAATAGTGTTTGGATTTGCTTAGTTGAAAAAGTTCGGCCGCCTGTGAAGGGTTATAGGATGCACTCCATAAAGAGTTTTTGTACTAAATTAAAAGATATTTAGGTCTGAATTGCGTTTTTTAAGTAGTATTTAAACTTTTATTCCGTTCACAAATCCACCTTAATCGACATTAGGGGACATAGAAAACATTTCCACAACTAGATGCATACAACAATCAAATGCAAACTTTGACACTATGTTTTGAAAAAATCAATTTGACAACGAAAAAGAAACAATGTGAAAACGATAAGAAAATGTTTAATCAAAATCTGGCCGGAAAGACAGATTATAACAAGCAAATGCACCTGTTGACAGCAAAAATTTACATTACAGATGTCGTATATACATTTTGATAATATTTTAGCTTCTAATCCTATATCCACTGGAGCATATCTTCGTAAAGCACATTAAATGTTAATCAAATTTTTATATTACAGGACATACATTAATCTTATAGCTATTTCTATTGTGATTAACTTCTAAAGGGGTGTTTGTTTCGACTTATATTTCCTATAACCTTTTAGTTTGTTTTTGAAATGTAATATGAGAAAATATACTAAAAGATAAACTTAGTACACGAAAATCTCATCAGTCATATACTCGCACCTCATTTCATTACTTCTCTACTTTCAGCAAGCAATGGGTAAGTGGTGGCGGCTAACAAGCCTGTTTTCAAGTCCATCGTCTCATAATGAAGACCCATTCCAATACTAATGCTCATGTGAAAGATGAAGATTTTCAATGGTAAGAAAGGCGAAGACCATTTTTTTGGTACAACAGTGTATACCTCTGTTTTTGTTATTAAAACAATCATTGGAATTATATATATCACAGGTCGTGGGTGATGCTCGGTGGTTGCGAGTTTATAGAAAGTGTATGAGATCGTCCGACGTTGAAACTCAATTTGAATAACACTTTCTTCTAATACATCATATTGATTGTGTGGAAGAATAATGTATTTCTAGATGAGCCCTAAATTTTTCAACAAAATCATCCAAAAACTAAGAATAATGTAATATTAATACACTTTTAAGAAACATAAATAAACCATAACTCATAAATTTATAAACTCAAAAACCCCATACCTGCAATCATCTCCATCGCAGTTTTGTTCTTGAGAAAGACGATCTTTGTGTGTGGATTAAAGAATGACAAGAGAAAGTGAGGCGGTTGATTGTGACTGTGTGTGTGAGGAAGACACACAAACCGGTTTGTGTGGACATGATAATGGGAGATGATAACACACACACAATCTCCTCCTTTTTTTACTAGTATCATTTTTGTTACTGTTTATACTATATTTTCACTCTTCATAATATTATAACCTTGTTCATAAAGATATTTTATTATTAAAATTAATATTATACCTTTTTATTAAAAGGCAGTAATTGGGAATGCTGCTCATTTAATGTATTAATGTCACCCGGGTCGACCCGCCGGAGTTAGGCCGAAACCCGCCGGAAAGAAAAGTATTTGACTCGTATTTGAACCGGGCTTTTTAATATTATTGTCGGGATTATACGTGTCTCTCATCCATGTTTCTGTTGAACACGTACCTCATTCACTCTCATTTCTCACAGACAAAACACACACCACCCATCCTCTGTGACCTCAAATCTCTCCCTCATCCTCTCTCTAAAAATACTGTCGACTCATAAATTCTAGATCTATCTTCCTTCCACCGTTCCTTTCAACACACACCACACATACTCATCTTTTTATATTTAAGCTTCTTACCTAAATTCCTTCTACCAAACTAAGCATGCCACTAAAAAATCCAATCAGATCTAAATAGGCGAAAGCAAAAAAAACAAGGTTCAGCATGTGTATAATCAAGCTTTTGGGGGGTTTTTTCTAATGAGGTACTTCAGATTTATGTTTTGATTATATGTTAATTTTTTAAGTTGGTTCGTGTTTAATTTTATGGGTATACTTTTGTTTATTCATTTGTATTTAATGTGATTTAAGGTGTAATGGGCATGTTTGAGATTGATGGAGATGTGGTGGAAGATGAAGCTCCGGCGATTTTCCGACGAAGAGGTATAGTAAATGAGCATAAATGTTTTTAATGTCGGCTTATGAGCTTACTGTATAGTGATTGGTAGAATTTGAACTTTTATCATAAATTCAAATAGCCTCATGAGTGGAATCAACTTTTTATTTTCTTGGGTAAATTGTTCAAAAATAATTGGAATTTAAGAAATAAAAGGGTAGTCACTAATCTTTATCAAATCATAATTCTTTAATTCAATTTGCCTACTATGAGTGTCTGGATGGCTTATTTTTTAAGTTTGTGTGTTGTTATGATTTTGAAGCCTTGATTAAGTAGATATTTGTTTGACTTATATATTTATTTGGACACAAAATTAGCGGATACTCGAGTGGACGTTTTTTTAGCCATAGGAGCTGTGTGTGTCTAGAGGCTGCTAACGAATCTGAAACTCACTCCATTGAAACGCCTTTAAAGGCTAAATTTTGGATGGAGTGTAATTGTGTTTTGCGGCAATATGTGATTATGTGTGTTGTCGTGGGTGTGCTTATTAAGCGTGCATCTTACATCGTTGTATTTATTAGTCTGAGCCTTGGCCCAGCCTAAAAAAAAGGTTTGTATTGTGGCGGTCCTGTTTGCCATTTTTCTAGCTGCTCTGCCTAGAAAATTAAAGTGGTCGCCAATTTGAAGCATTTTGCTTGGGGTTGCTTATGATTTCGGCTTTTGCCTTGAATATGTTTCGTGCTCATTTTTGGGTATCGTGAAAATAAAAACCGGATATCAATTATGATATCCTTCGTTGGCGCTTTCGGGCGCACTCATAAAGGCATGATTAGTTCCACTCCATATTCCCTGAAAGAGGAGTTGTGAGAACCATCTGGATTCCATAAGAGGAGCTGTGAGAGGGATAGGGAATGAGAAAGAAGCAGTGGGTGGGATTTATAAAAAATATAAAAAAAGAGCGTTGTCTTGAAGGAATTTGTTTGAGGTTGTTTATGCTTTCACCTTTTGGCGTGAATATGTTTTCCACTCATGTTTGGGTCCATGAAAACGAAAACAGGAAGAGTGCATGAAATACGTATGTATGTTGTGCTCTACTTTAGGCGATGACGACATCTATCACTGACGGTGTGTTTTTTCATGGCGTACCTAAACTGGCGAGGCAGCCACGTCATACATGTGGTTGCAGCCGTTTCGGTTCCCTGAATACATCGTTGTATTTATTAGTCTGAGCGTTGACAACTTACGGTTGCAGCCGTCTTGAAGGAGAACTTTCGGTTCCCTGAATACATCGTTGTATTTATTAGTCTGAGCGTTGACAACTCACAGTGTATTAGTTGAAAGAAACCAGCATGTTAAATTTTTTTTAAAACTCATACACTTATTAGCTTTTGGGATATTTATCAGGGGTTATGTCTCACGAGGTATGCCTCATCGTTATATGATTCAGGGGGTATGATTTTGGGTTTGTAAAGTGACTTGGATTGTATATAAATAATGGTATAAATAATGTTTGTACATTCAATGTTTACCTAATTTGCATATCATCTAAAAAAACTTTGTAATGCTATAGCTCATTTTCAAGTTTTAATCTCAGTGTGACAAAAAGTCCAAAACCTTACATTCAAGAAATGATGGCAGAGTCTGTTGCCTACGTGTTGCGGCTGCACCTCTTGGCCAGCTCAAGAGTGGTAATTATTCTATATTTACAATATTTAAAAGCATCAAGTTTAGTACAAATTGTTTTAATAAGATAAAAGTAAACTTTAGAAGGTATGTAATAAGCGAAAAGTTAACATAAGTTGAAGTTAATAAGCTATACATCAGTGCTTGAGCTTACATACTTAAAAGGGCCAAAGGCCGAGCGGACACTTGAAGTTAATACGCTATGCAACTTACATCCCGAACCTTCTGTTAGTTTTTTGCGTACTGCATTGGCAGCTTTGGCCGAGAATCATTGTCATCAACATTAGTATTGCGTGTTTCTTATGTATATCTGTTATTTATATTGTTTATTGTTTGGTGATATTTTTGTTGTTGTCATAAGCAGGAGATTGTGATATGATGAGACGATGAAACAATCATTGAACCGATGGTTCGTGGTTTGAGGAGCAGCTAAGGAGGTTGATAGTTAAAGAGAAACCATCTCCATTACCCGACAGCTGGAAACTAAAATAAATCTTTGCCATTGGCATTGTCCTTGGAGGTTATCTAGCATTGATGACTTTCATATTATTTTGGATAATGAAAGGCACAGGCTTTATCTCCAGGTGAACAAAAAAAATTCCAAATATAATAATCACCAAGCATACAGAAATCTTACATTTGTTTATTTCTGTCACACAGGACCGATTTGTCTTAGATCCATTGGAAACAGCCCATTGATCGATTTGGTCATTTATAACGTCTCAGTCTCCTACTATTGGGCGCTTTCTTAGAAGCACAACTGGTAAAAAACTAATTTGGTTTCTTCAATAGTAACCCAACTCAATGACTAGAACATCTTAATTGACAAGACATGTTGGGTCGGGGCTGTTGGGACGAACAAGAACAATTTTCCCTACCTTATTCATAGAAATTTAATATGTTAAATGATTACAAAGGCCATTGTTTCGGGAATAACTTATCTTTTTTATTAAACAGTTTATGAGGCATTACGCAATAAAAATATAACTTTCGTGTATTCGACGGTTTGACCCATGGGATTTTAGCAAGTGTTTAACAAATATTAATTTGACCCATCTAAAAACTAAATAGTTAATTGAATTTGCGTTGAAAGAAGTATGGTTTTTTGTGCAAGTCTATATGTAACAGTTGTATGTATTGCTGCAGGAGACGAGTCGACAGAAAACCATTAAAGATTAATACACAATCAGAATCGGAACAACGTTGACATGCACCACAACCGTAAAGGTAAGCTCAGCCATCCATGCATTATTGCACTTTTTAAGTTCATTAAATTCTTTGGGATTCTGCAGCAGTGCGCTGCACATTTATAACATCTTAACTGGCGAAACATGTTGGGTCAGGGCTATTGGTACGGATAAAAACAATTATGCCTACCTTATTGATAAAATTATAACCTGTTAAATGATTAGAGAGGCCATTATTTCAGGAATAACTTATCTTTTTACTTAATTCGACATGTACCATTTAGTTTACCATACAAGATAGGGACGCCTTAGCTGCAACTGAATGCAGCGAATTGACTACACTCACAGCCATAAAACATCAACGACATCAACGTTTAACTAAGAATTCAGTAATTAACCATTGCATTTTTTGAAGTGTAGCAACAATATAAATCGTAATTGTTGGGGAAATTAAAAAGAAAACTCAGCGGCTATATGATTTATCCATTAGATTTAAACCACAAAAGGCCATCAATGTGAAATACCACTAGGTCCTCCATTGCATCACTCACTTGCGAAAGGAGTGGTTATAAGTTCGTGAAACGTAGTGAATTGGCTACAAATAATTTAAACAAGTGTGTTTTATTTGGTTTTAGCTATCAATTGATGGTAAGAAACTGCGTTTTGTAGGAAAGTATCAACTGTTGCTACTGATGTGAAGTTACATAGATCAATGGAATGCAACAAGTGTAAATGTGCTATGAGCAACATGCTCCCTGCTATGAATTTCTTTATGGTATATTATTATCAATCTTTATGTCTCATAAGTTCTAAAAGATATTCATCTTTTTAATATATAACTCAATTTGAGGTATATCAGAGTGGAGAAATAGGACCTAAACAAAGTTTGAAGGCAAGCTTAAGTGATTGGAACCATACTGACGCTAGCATGAGGTATGTTAATGACACTTTACAAGGGAAACGTAGTCGAGTTGGTTTGGACTAACCATATGCATCCTGACGATGACGATACACAACAACTACCACAACGGAATCCGCTGACAAAGAATGTGTTTTTGGGTCCATTTATCTCATTATCTACATATGTGGTCTTTAAGAGAAAAGATTGTTTATTTGTCTCGCTAAGGTGTGGCTTAATATGTATCTGATTGTGTAATTATAATTGAACAATTCAAAATGTTGGGGTTGTGGCTTTTTTGTTGTTGAAAGTTTGTTCATAAATTCTATCATTTTAAAATTGCAAAACACGTAAAATCCTGCGCTCCGCAGCAAAGCGCGGGTTAAAAACCTTGTTTAGATGAACGATCAATATAATTTCCTTGTAGCATTTATGTTGCAGTACAATAATACATGTGTTTTGTCTTTTAAGAATATGATATATCGTTTAATTTTTGCAGGGAATTTTGTTCTCATGTTACTTCGACTTCCACGGTAACACCCACTCGAAACAATCATAGTTTGATTCATTTTGGAATGCTTGTTTGAAACACATAGTTTTAAACTTTTTTTGGTTTATGTGCGTGTTTAAACAGGGGCCGTCGTCGTGTGGACAATGTTTACTATACCTTGTGGTGTGTGGTAGCCCCGATCCAAGTATGTACAAAGTTACAAATCTGATGTTGTTTGATTATATTATCGTTTCTTTACTTTATCTAAATGAACCACATTTTGTGCAGTGAAATCATCAGCAGCAAACGTGAATGTGACGAGTAGCATAGAGTCATTCTTGTTCATATTATCGGAGTTGGCCTTCTTTGATCAAGGTGCTCCCGCCCTCGAGGAGGGGCTAGCATGTGCTTTGAAGGTACACGATATTCTCGATGTGACTTGATTCTATTAATTTTATTGGTATATGCAAACCAATCGCTTGTTTTCCCTCAGTGTTTTGCACTCACCCAAGAGTGGCAAGGTGAACATCTTTTGGTTGATAGGCAGTGCATACAAGTCACTGCCAGTGAGGCATCGGTGGGACCCAAATTTGTTGAAGTCCCTTAGCAGATGCCGAGTTCCTCGCTGCTATGTTGGCTGGGGTAATCTTTTTGTGCCTGATTCATTGCTTGTAAAGGACGACATCAATCCACTTACTATTTTTCTTTTTGTTGTCAGTCGTTTGTGCCACTCTCGGTGATCTGCCGGAATGGGCTTCCCAGGATGCGGGATATTTATACTGCGGTAAGTATGTACTAAATATCTTTGGTTTTTTGGTTTTAGTCAGACCGTGCACATCTCTTATTTCTGTCCGCATGCAGGGAAACAACTTTAATCAAACTTACGGGGATTTCGCGATAGAGTTTGAGCATCCCGGACATCTTATTCTAATGTCAGAGAAGTTTCCAGGGTCTAGATGGGCTCTTAGGCATCTGAAGCAAAAAATTCCGGACGAGCCTTTGATTTCGTTCAAACAGGATTTTACAGGTATTTCCGTCCCCCTTATTGTATTTTAAGTTTTATGAGTTGCCGGCTTCTGATTGCCGATTACTTATCTTGTGTAGAAGAGCAACTCGATATGAATTTTGAGATGTTGGATTCAGAAGACTCGGGAGAACAACCTAGAGACGAGGCTGCAGATGTTGATAGTAGTAATAGACAGTATTTGCCGCTGCCAGAAGGGTCAACTAGCCACTTCGAAGTTAGAGAAAGCTCGGGAACACCAGTTTCCAGGAAGAGAAAGAGAAAGAGAAAGGATATGGCTTAACTTAATCTGTTAATGCAAAGTTGGCTTGGCTCCATCAGTTCTATGAACCGGCAAAGCTAAACTTTGTTACCATGTCTTTTGTTAGTTAATAGAGACTAGGCAGTGTTTTGAGACTCTGTTTCTTTTGTTAATTTGTGGTCCATAATCTCAATTTGTGTCTAAAGCACTTATGGATCGTAGTTTCAGACTGGTAGTAGCTAATAAGGAAATTTTCGCTTTATTTTATTATTAAAAATTAAATGCTCACACAGGATCACTCAAGGCAATGAATCAAATCCCACATATGGCTCACTAGGACCACTCTATCTTGTTATGCTTGGTGAACCACACTGCACTGTAAAAACAAACATATTGCAGAACCATTGTAACTAAACCAAACTCACCTTCTGGCCTAAGCCTATAAGCAGGGACCTTCTGACCTTAAACCCAAAACGCCTTCTAGCTACCATAGATGCAGAACTTTTCACTAACCTAGAAGCAGGTCACGGGGTCGCCTAATGATATTAAACCAAAAACCATGTTTTCGCGATTTCTAAAGTGGGATGGTCATACTTGTTAGCCACATGGGCCTTTCAACGAGCATAGAAGCAGTCACCTAACATCATACAGACAATACCATCTTTTGCTAGAGTAAAAACAGGTTCAACTTATGTCATCTGAGGCAAAACCATTTTTTCTGGCTAGCCTGGAAGTAGGGTACCTTATATCAACAAACCAAAACCATCTTTGACTGACCCAACTGTATAGCATCTTCGATTAACCAATCTACATCCATAGTTTCAGTGAGTTTTGGATGCTCAAATGTAAATAGACGAGCATTAAAAGCATTGTATAATAAACATAAAAATGCACAAAAGTAATGGTAAACTGAAAAGGAGACTGAAGTACATTTCTATGATATCAACGTCAAGATATATTTCGTCTATAGGATACAACATCATGGGATTGTTCTCTAAACTATATGAGATAATTGGCATTATCTTCATATAGAACTATAAAATTCACATTTCACAAACCCAGCCTTACTTGTAGTAAAAAGAGGTAAGGGAGAACTTGACATGATATATACACAAAACCATCTCTAACTTCTAGATACATGATCATTACAGCTTACACAGAATTGCAATCTTTCTGCATTTCATACACTCGATCTATCATCTTATAAACAGGATCAAGAACTGACCTCATGCTAAGCAATCACCTCACCATCTTTCTTCTTCAATCTCAACCCTTTATGCTTTGTATTCGGTACCACAAGCAGCAAACGAGACATTACATAACCCATAAGTTCTTCACGGTGGGAAAATGTAAAATCCAAATGTGCATACTCAAATTCATTATAAGATGCATCGACACCCGCGTCTCTCATTAACCTATAATGTTTTCTCACCATTGATGGACGAATCACCTTATCTTTCTTCCCCGCAACAACATCCACAGGAATATCAATGAGCCCATAATATTCCCCTAAATCCAGTGGTTCTGGTGAGCCGTATATTTGCATGTTAGCCGAAGGACTTCCATAGTCAAACATTCGAAACCTCCGTGCATGTTTCATTTGAGCCAAATGAAGTGCAATCCTGAACGAAACACCCGGCATATCATTCATGTTGTAGTGAGGTAAACCCATAACACCAACCCAGTTGGAACTATCGCCGCCTAACAGATAACCAATTAGGGTTTGAACCACCCCACCAACCGCAGGGTAATTATGGAAATCACGTGCTAATTTGTTAAGCAGCATGCGGAAAAATCTGGTGGGTACGTAGAAAGCAGGGACGAAATATTGTAAAATGGGTGCAAACCAAAGGAGTAAGTATTCGAGTGATGTTAAAACCAATGTTGAGTCGTGGTGGAAGCCAGCCGGCGATAAAAGGATTAGTCTTGAGATGCGGTGAGGCTTTTGTTCTATGCGCCGTGTGATGATGTACATTAGGATTGCAGCTCCACCTAAGCTATGACAGATGGAACATAGTTTGTAAGGTTGTTCGGTGTTTGTATCTTCTGTTTCGGGTTCTGAAAGAGATTTTAACTCTGATGTTTTTACTTCGTGAATCTTATCTATCATTGCTGGTATATCTTCGATCCCATTCTCATTGATAGAGTAACGCCAGTAACTAGAAAATAATAAATAAAAATCATAAATCTCTTCATATTAGTTTAACATACCTGAAAGTGGATGAAAGACACTTACTCTCGAGATGATATATTCTTGTTAACATGTTCTCTTGAAACTAGACCACGGAAATTACCAAGGTAAACATCATATCCTGAGAAAGGAAAACAGATTATTAGATTATCAATATAGATCGCATGCAATAAAATATGACCAGGGTGAAAAAATAAATTGCAAACCTTGATCGAAAGCCGCAAAAGCCGGAGAGCCGACAACTCCATTAGAGACCCAACTGAAAGAAAGATCAAGAAATATACAGTTAACATTAAAGATATCATACTGAGAGCATATAAATTATGCATAGCTACTGAAGATGTGCAGATACTATATTTTCATACTTCTAAGGATTTTTACAGACTATTTTAGAATTTTTTGAATTTATAGATTATCTGTCACCAAGCATAAAATAATGGTCTTGGGTGTAAGCTTGGATAGGTCTCAACCTGCTTGTTGTTCATATTAGTTGCGTAAAACTAGCTCGCTGCTTTTGTAGAACTGAAACTTAGAGCATAAACTAGTTAACAAGCTATCTACTGGTTCAAGTATTCCAGTAATTATTAAAGAAATATACCATCAACCTTCCAAATATTGTCAATACCACAAATGCCATTTTTTCTAGGAATCTAGTTCCATTAAGGTAAACATATAACAAGAAGATACGACTTACCCCATAGATGAATCGAAGACTCCATGTTGTAGATAAACTACCTTTCTTGCATCACGTCTACATCAACAAAAGAGAACCATTACTCAAGATAAAATTCTCAGTACACTAAGTAAATTTACAAATTAAATGCATATTTCTACCTTGGAATTCGTTCCAAAAGAAGAACATATCCATCAGCAGTAACCACATTGATAGCTTCATAAGGATACCTGAAAAGTAATTTTTAAAGTGGGTGGCATTCATACTTGCAAGTTTAAGAACACTAATGATGCTCCCAATAACCCAATATGAGATTCCCGAGTCTAATCAATTATCTAAAGAAAAATATAGACCAAAGCCAAGGCCACTGATATTTTGTTATAATTACTAGAAGCTTGCTCAATAGTCTACGAACCACATTGTTGCATTCATTTCGAATTAGGCTTAACTCTGTTTTCATTACTCCAAATTTTTTCATTTATTATCTTATGCCTAGAGGATCAGAAATACAAATAACTAAGCCTTTCTAATTCTTCATATTTTGAATGATCATAAAAAAAAAATAATAAGGTCTTACCCGAGCTCTGTGATGACATCTTCACAGGTCCTGCCATCCGTATTTAGTGAATTATTTAATCTAGTTTTCCTTTCTGTTGGAGTCGGATCATCCTCCCTCAAAGTAGCGGTGGCAACATAAGCAGTTGGATCATCAGAGTGAGCATCTCCCATAAAACCAGGAGAAGACCACCTCAATAACGTCCTCAGAGTGTTCATGGGTGAGAGAAAACAAGATGTTACCTTGTGAATACCATCAAATACGGTTTCTATACAAATCTCCATTCCAAGATGAAGATCCTGAAATTACGCAAACAAAAATGTATTTAATAGATGTAAAGTTGTGAGGCTAGAACACTACCTTTTTCATAAATCGAGCTAGCAAAGTAGATGTGGCAATTTCAACCCATCTATTTATAAATGAGCCAATTCCAATTATATTTTGTGATTTTATCTCCACGGATCATACAATTTAAAAGAGAACATGTTGAATGGGTTAAAAGTCATCCAACTATTATATTTTACAGAATAACATCTCCTACATCGCTTCATTTGTTATTAAAGTACTCCCTCTATCCCAAAATTATCGTGCACAAACAAAAATATAGAATTTAATATACGTGCGTTTGGGTAAAACATTAATTAATTAATTAATTAGCGTGATGCCAATTTAGCATACCCAATAATTGTAAAAACTTACAAAATTTAATAGATAAGAGTGGAATGAGAAACTAGCAAATCATGGCTATTCAACTTTAAAGATGGACAATGATTTCTGAGCAAATTAGAATAAATATGTGATTATAATTCTACAACGGAAGGACTAGTAGAAATTCTATAGGCTATTAGAATTAAAATAGAAGCAAACCTCTATAACGCCACGTCTTCTGTCAGTAGCCCTTTGGACAAAATGATCCAATGCTTTCCTGCCAGTATGCACCTGTGAAGTCTGCAGACTTCCGTCACTGCTAGCGGGTTCCTGTATATCTTTGCTAGATAGCATGCTATACAGATAATATGGAATCCCAAGCATTAGCCTTGCAGGAAGAAGTAGCCACCTGAATATACAATAAATCCGGTGTGTCCAGTTCTTTTGACGCTTGCTGTAGCTGCTTGCTCTGGAGTATCGAGAACTTTGTGATGACGGAGATGTAGGAGATATGTAATCATCATCGTCATCATATTCATCACCATCTACATCTTCTCCAGATGAATAATCTACACTTGAAGCGGAATCAGATTCCACGGATAGTTCGTGGACAAACTGGTTAAAGGAGGACACCCCACTGTCAAAAAGATGGAGCGCGTGTCAGTGATTAGAATGAGCAGAAAGATCTTATAATGAACAGTTCACAATGTAAAAACTATAAGAGGAATGTGGTTCTGCAAGTAATAAATGTAAAAAAGATGATTAGATGTATAAGATTGCCTCGTTTAGCTCCAGAAGGGAGATCAATTGATGATGTTAGCTTGCAATAATGAACCAACTTTTGAACAAACATAGGAATGTAAATGCAAAAAACATAATCATACCCTTCATTACTTATTTCAATTGACAACTTGGAAGCAGATTTTTATCATACTTCGCATTTTCTTAACCAAAATCGCTCATGCTTAAACTGCAGTTTTAGTTGCTTTTGCGATTTTATAAGGATAGTTTATTTGCAATGAAGGAACAAGTATGACGATCTAAAAAGCTACCAATTCAATTTGAGTATTAATAATGTAAAAAGTATCCGCCTTTGTTTTTTTGTTACAATTCTAGTTTTCTTTTGAATGGGAATTGGTATGTCTTTTAACTAAATACAAGTGAAATTGCCATTACACCAAAAATCATTAATTTTTGTCTTCAATGTTCCTTTGAGGTCAAACCCCTGTATCAACCTTAGCCTTCGTAATAACGTCAATCATCCAAGTAAGATCATGTCCCAATATTTCAACTACGATTTGATAATACAAGGACCAGGGAGAGAAAAAAACAAGACTCCAAAATAAAAGTCAAAGTTCAGAAAGTTGAAAAAACGTCACAGATTATTGCTAACTTACAAAAAAAATCTGGTTCTATATAGCACAACGAGCTTAAAAGGTGGACATTAATGATCACGTCTATGCAAACACTAATGACAAGTACAACACTCAAATCAGCAGACAGATACAAAAACATGATCACATGACAAACCACTAAACTAAAAAACAAATGAACTGTTATACCAAAAATGGAAGCAAAATGTTTGTTCATAACTTACACTTAACCCCAATTTAAACAACACATCTCAAGTCAGTATACAAAAAAAAAACTTACTTCTCCATCCAACGAGGAAGCCGGGGTCCACGAAAAGACGGTCTGAGTTCCCAACCATGTATCCCTTCAAGCATATTAGTTTTTCCAGGCATTATAGCCAACAACATTGCTGATATTCCATTTATCAGCCTCAAAATATTATTTAAGGACTCATATGTAATAGTCTTCACAGACCTAAAAAATATAACAAATCCTTAGTTCAAACCTAAAAACAATATCAGCATACACAAAAAATACAGAAAATATTCACTTTTAGCAATTTAACAATTTTGAATCATACTTATGGAATGTATTTTGATGTGCGCATCAAGCCGCATGATGCACAAATTAATTTCATGCCTACCGTAACTAATTAAAGTATTCACTTCTCACTACTTCAAACCCATAATTGTGAAGCATAATATACATCTTTACTAAAATCTCAAAATGCATAATTTCACAATTATAAGACAAAACCTACACGGTATGGCAAGTTGGCAACATTATAGAGACATTATGGCACCTAAGCCACTACAACCCCGTCCACATTATAGAGACATTATGGCACCTAAGCCACTACAACCCCGTCCACATTATAGGCTCTGGCGCTATCACATGGCGTCGGTTGTCCCTTTTTATTATTTCTTTCGAAATTTCTGTGCTTGTATTTTTGTTTGTTAGGGCAATTTGGGGTGAAGTTATACACTTATACGACTCTATTATAGGAATAAAATCTGCCATGACGCGCCTATAAATGTAATAGGCACTTACCAGTTACCACACCTTGTTCTCTAGTAGTGACATGATCATCCTACAATTTATTCCATTTTTCCTATCACTAATTCTAAAATCACAATCTAATCCTAACATAATTAGATTAGTTGTTCCTAAACCCTAATTTCATCAAAATACCATTACATCAAATAATCATACAAATTAAACAATCAAAGACTAAACACTTACACAGATGAGTATAATATCACAAACCCACAAATAAAAACACGAAATTTAAACAAATAAAACTTACTCTTTTGTAACAGCAAGGAAGTTATCAACAAAGCGTTGAATCATTTATAAATCCGTTAATTCTCAACAAGATTTCATAAAATTAAAAGGGTCTGGGTTAAATCACACCGCCATCAAAACCCAGATCCAATTTCAACTGAAACCCTTTAAAGGTGATCAAATTCTAGAGAGAGAAAGTGTTTGTGTGTGTGTTTTATTAGAGAGAGAAAGCGTGTATGC
The DNA here is from genome assembly GCA_026074375.1 of Tanacetum coccineum. Classification (NCBI taxonomy): domain Eukaryota; kingdom Viridiplantae; phylum Streptophyta; class Magnoliopsida; order Asterales; family Asteraceae; genus Tanacetum; species Tanacetum coccineum. Next base: position 18,113 of record BQNB010012425.1, read on the forward strand.
GAGAAACGTGGAGTGTGTGTGTGTTTTTATAAATAAAAGAAAAAACGATGACGTTTCTTGTCGTCCCGGTGAAGAGAAGGTGCGGCCCGTTTTGAGTGTATCTGGATGACGTGGTGAAGATGGGGTGACACGTGGAAAATTTGGTGTCATGTGGACGGAAATGTATGAACCTTTTTGGGCTTTTTTGCGTTCTTTAACGCTGCGTTCTCGAGTTTTAAACTACAAGAAAAGAAAGTAAAAGAAAAGAAAAGAAAGGTAAAAAAAAGAAAATTTTAAGTATTTAATAAAAATATTTGTGTTCTTGAGTTGAAGGAAAAGAAAAGAAAAAAGTTGATTCAATTACAATTATGCTCATGTTTGAGAGGTTTCAAGTTAAAAAAGTAAGGACAATTATGTCTTTTGACATGTAAAATATTACTTTCCTTCCATTTCTTCCCATTTTTGGGAGGAAAATTTTAGCCAACAATTTTCTTTCATTTCCTTTCTTTTCATTCCTTAAAAAAACTCAAGAACACAAATTTGCTTAAGTATCCTTTCTTTTCCTTTCTTTTCCCTTCAAAATTAAACTTGAGAACAGAGTGTAAAAACTAGTTTTAATCTCGTGCACGCACATGCTTGTATATTATATTTTTTTAATATATATTTGATTTTTATTTTTTTTTGTTTTATAAGTTATGAAAGTTTAAAGGGTTATTTTTTTTAAGTTATGATAAAATTTATAAATTTATAAATTTACACTTAGCTCTATATAATTTATTTGAAATTAAACCACTAAAGTTTTTTTAATTACCTCATTTTTTTCTCAAGTTTTTGTTTTTATAAATTTGACACATATATTTTTATGTGTTTTTTTTTTCTCCATCAGATTTCTCCACCAAAATAATGCCAATTTTAGAAGTATTTAATCTTTTTAATTAAACATATATTCAAAAATAATAAAAAAATTAGAAGCATCATACCTAATAAGAAAAGATTCTTTTTTTTAAATGCAAAAGTCCCCACTTTTCGTTTTCCTTTAATAGGTAAAAGATGTGATAGCCATGTTACCTGAATTATTTAATGGCCATGGACTTATTTGTTTACGTGAATTGTGTTTTTTACAAACTAGTTGTCTTTGAAGAATTATATATTATATATCTTTATTAAAACTCAATGTTGCTTTTAAATACACGATTTCTGAAGTTTTTTAAAACTAAAACATTTATTCACATATCTCACATCTCTCACATATCTCTCATATCACTTACATATCACTCATATTTACTCACATATCTCTCATATCTTTCACACACATATCACTCTCGCCTACTTTGCCACCCTTCTCTCTCTAAGACATATAAACCATCGATTATTATTTTTGATCTATTTTTTGACGGATTTGTGTTTTTTGCTATGGATTGCATATGGTGGATTGTTGGGGTTTGGTTGTTCCACGACATTCTTTATTTGTGTGGTTAGTTATTTTTCTTATTTCGATTAAAGTTTGTGTTGTTTTAATTAGGGTTACTTAGGTTAGGGTTTATGGGTTGTGATTTTTTGTGATTTGTGGGGTTTATATGTGTCACAAACGGTGGATTTTATTTTGATTGAAGTTTATGTTGTTCGATTGTGTTAATTAGGGTTGCTAGGGTTAGGGTTTGTGAGGAGGAGTGGTGGGATTGTTCCTTTTGATAAGTCATGTGATATAAACACATGTTCTTTTGTTGCCGCTATCCATGTTGTGCGAGGTTAGTGATGGTTGTGCTTATGAAGTCATAATGCGGCTTCATAAGTTAAAAGGCTTATTATAAAGCCATACCTTGAGATAGGGATGAGCAAAAGAACTAAAGAGCCGGACCGGAACCAAGAACCGAACCGGAACCAAGGAGAACCGAACCGAAACCACAACCGTAGGTTCCGGTTCTTGAGTTTGAGATTTTTCGGATTGGGTCGGTTCGGTTCGGTTCCACTGGTTCTCGGTTCCGAAACCGAATACCCAATTATTCTAAAATTATGTAATTTTTCCCATACTTAAATTAGGAGAAATTTCATATCTCCCCTATTTTTAGTTGAAAATTTCATATATACCCAAACATGTATTAAAAACATTGTACATTATGCATTCAATACTTGCACTTTAGGTATATATGAAAGTAGTCATGATAGTAAGGTGATATATGAAATTAATCCTAAATTATACGTACCATAAAAAACCATAGTAGCCTACTTTAAAAACACGGCAAAACACCTTAAACCCTAAGCTTTAATCCATTAAAATCATTATCAAAACAATGAAGGTAAGTTTTATATTTAAATTTTATTTGTAATTTAATGAGATGGTCATAAGCTACTGCTACTTTAGTTTAATTCATGTATATCTATGAAAATATAGTTATATACCCACGAGCTTGTGTAAATAAATATTGATCATGATTCAATTTGTTTGACTTTTTTACTTTTATCAATAAGTTGTGTTTTAAAACAAATAGAATCATGATTCAATTTTTATGCTTTTTATTGGCTTAATTCATTAGTGCATGAGGTTTTTTTTTCTTCAGCATATCGGTTCCTATCCAGGTATACCCAAAGAATCGGAACTAGAACCGAGAAAAAATATTTGGTTCGGTTCTCGGTTCCTACTTTTCTTAAAATTCGGTTCTCGGATTCATCAGTTTCGGTTCCAGTTTCATCGGTTCCAGACCCATGCCCATCTGTACTGTTATCCCATATGTTTAAGATCTAAACACAACTTAATAAGCAATACCAAATAAGCTAAAATGAGAAGAAAATAAGCTAGAATGTAGAGAGAGAAAGTAGAGAGAGAAACAAGAAGGAAAATTAGATTTAGAGAGAGAATGGTGAGTTACAAAATGAGAGCAAAATGCAACCAACACCCTCTCCATGTGTGGAGAGGGTTTCTTTTATACCCTTAGCCATTTACTTGGCACATGGGCTAACTTAGTAGGTCGGGCTTGGTTTAACTTGGGCTTTGAGCCTAGTACATGGATAATATTAGTTTAAATTCCAAGCCCGTTAATACCCGACTAGCCTATTACATTACAAGACCTAATTGACTTAATAAGACCGATGACATTCTTGTTTGACTTAATAAAATTAAGGCTAACAATCTCCCCCAATGTTGAGGTCTTCTTTGATCTCCCCAACATTGATGATATGACGTTTAAGCTTCGCCTTCTTTTGGTCTTGTCTTGTTTTTAATGGCTTTGTTCATTCATGCCTCGTGATCTTGATCTTGAGCCTTTATATTTTGACTTTGAGTTCTTGAGATCTTTATCTTGCATCATCTCCTTGACTTGAATCATCTTGATTTAACGTTCTCGATCATCTTGTGCTCTTGACCAACATGCTCATACTTGTTACATTCTTGTTTGACATATATGATCATAAGTCTAACAATCTTCCCAAAATACGATTCTGTATTTGACTTTGAGGCTCTTTGATGGTGGGGAAGTTTAGAATCAACGGTCTTGATGTTGAACGATTAACTTTGAAAGCTTGAGTATGAGCATGTGGTTTATGAATCCGACTTTACTGGAATGAGGCTGCAACACCGTCATCTAAACCTGAAATAAGACAGTTAGCAATAAAAGATGAATATGGCTTTGTCATTCATCTTGAGTTCGGTTGCATTAACCTCCGGTTTCCCGTTTTATAGTATAAATACTATACCTGTGATCAGGTAGATTCAAAGAATCTCCTTGACAGGGTTTCCAGCTCAAAGCGTAGGATCTTCTAACACAGATGTATTAGATTCACCATGCTTGCTAGTTCTCATTACCGGAACGTCTCAAAGCAGACAACACGGTAAGAGTGAATCAGATAGTTACTATCTTTCTGATTAAGTCGTCAATTCATTTACTGGACCAAAATTGATATCCAGTTATCACAAGCTTGATTCATATAGAATCTTGCAAGTCACCTACCAAGAGCTTGTTTGACGTTGGCTCAAGCAGGATTTCCATCTTCACTGTGAATACATAAGTATCACTCGGATGTTCTGGCAAGATCTCAAGGATAATGCGTAGGACTCTTTGTTACAACTTGTGAACTTTATGGTGTTCAACAAGTGTATTTTGACATTGTGTCCTAATGAGATTTATAATTTGATCTCTTCTGGCTCTAGACTCGATTTGTGCACTTTGGTTTTAGTAATCGGAGGCTGGAGCAGACTGCCACCTATTCAATATCAACAATCTCGGAGTGAGATGTCAATAGATAACATGTGTATCTCCGTGACAAATGAGACAAGTTTCTTTTGAGAGAAACCCGAATGGCTGGGAAGGGTTGTGCATTGCATCACTGGGTCCATGACGACTTTCTTCAATATCAACAATCATCTTTGTGATTTTGATAGATTATGAATTGACCCGGTTTTTGCCTAAGGTGTTTGGAGGGCTGCTTTGTTTTCACCCTTTATCCATACATTTCTTTTTCATTCTTCAACCCCTTCAATGCTTACCAAGACGTCATTACTAACACCTTGTTGTGATTGTTCCAGTGTTAGCTCAATCTTAGTCGACATTCTTCCCTTATACTCATTCTTCTCCAATCATACCTAAGGACTGCTATTTCTAACTATGGATTATCCTTGGGTAGATCCCTCCGATTCCTAACCTAACCACCTTATGACTTCAGAATCGTCGTGAAATTAATAGGTTGTTGGGTATAGAGATCGAACCATAAAACCATTTTCTGACATTGTTATTTTCAAATACTCCCCCTACACATGTGCTCCGAGATTCGAAATTGTTTAGCACATGAAGGAAAGAGTTGCACTTAGAGTCTTAAAGATCACATTCTTCTATATCATATTTTAATTACAATTTTCTCCCCTTATTTTAAATAATAAAACACTTAGTATTTGAAATACCAATTGATTAAAATTTGACATGAAAAATTCCATGGGGAGAAAAATTATACTACGATATTGCATGAATTCATTTTCCGGATAGCTCCCCTTCAACAGTATATGTGGGATACCAATATTTATTAAAACTTGACATTGGAATGAAAAATTGATATGACACCACAAAATGTTGAAGACGGAGTGAGATGCCTTAGTGAACAATGTATATTATTAATTGACATTATAAGTTTCCACATTTTAATTTCACAAAATGTGTTTGGATACATAAAATTGACATTTATGAGATGTATCCAACACATTAAAAGGCTTTGTTTTAAAAAGCTCCCCCTCAGAAATTGATTCACATAAAATGACATTCTACGTACTACAATTCTTTAAAACTTATTCGAGGAAGGGAGTGTTGAACACACAATTTTAACAAATACCACTTTTTATGGAAAAATACCACAAATTATATTGTAGACAATTTGACATTGAAAGTTCTTTTTGAAAAATTGTGTTCAACGATTTTAAAAACCATGATAGAAGACTTCTCTTCTATTTGTAGAGTAAGCGCACTGAAGCGTACACTTCCCTATTACTTTCGGGTCCGAGTTATGCACTGAAATGTACATAAGTCATAGAGAAAAATTTAGAAATGACATGTTTTGAAAGCATTTGAAACTCTTGGTCGAACTTCATTTACACGCCCGTGTCGATGTTAATCAACATTTCTAGGTACGTAAATGTTATCGATTCCAAGAGACATGTCGAGAAGATTCTTTTTGGTATTTTTGAAATTTTTCTGATTTTATATTTTGTTTTTCTAGATTTTATATTTTTGTATTTTCTTTTTGTTGGTTTTATATTTTTGTATTTTCTTTTTTCAAAAATATTTATAAATCAAAATAAAGAAAAATAAAAATATTTACAAATCGAAGTTTCCGCCAACAGTGATAGTCGTTGCTAGAGTTGAAGTGGATGAAGTTGAATCTGGTTGTTGTTGACGTTTATCGGATGCATCAGCAGTAGTAACAGCGGAAGACTTTGAAACAACTTGATTTTCTCCATTGAAATATTCGTCGAACAAAGGACTGAATATACTTTCCAACTCTATCATATCTGCTGTATGAACTTTTGTTGACGTTGTGGAGTGAGGCTTGAACCGTTTTGTTCAAACATCATTTGACATTAAGGTTCGAGGCTTGATCTGTTGTGATCAAACGTCATTTGACATTGAGGTTCGAGGCTTGAACTGTTGTGTTCAAACATCATTTGACATTTAGGTTCGAGGCTTGATCTGTTGTGATCAAACGTCATTTGACATTAAGGTTCGAGGCTTGATCTGTTGTGATCAAACGTCATTTGACATTAAGGTTCGAGGCTTGATCTGTTGTGATCAAACGTCATTTGACATTAAGGTTCGAGGCTTGATCTGTTGTGAACAAACGTCATTGATTTGATCTTAATTATACATATATATATATTTATGTATTTATATATATATATATATATATATATATATATATAAGGGGACTTTATTTTCAGCAACATATTAAGTGCGAGAACTGCGAGAACTCTAAAAAACATACATGCACGCCTTCAATAATTGTATTTTTACACATATGTTCTAAATTAAAACAAATATGTTTTTAAAAAAACATATTTTTTCAAAAGAATTTGATGAGAAATTGAAAATACAAAATTTTTCTTTGAATATGCACACTTTCAAAGAAAAAATTTATATTTCTAATTTCTCATCAAATTCCTTAAAACAAATATGTTTTTTTTAAAACATATTTGTTCTATTTACAACATATGTGCAGAAATACGATTCTTGAAGACGTGCATGTATGTTTTTGAGAGTTCTCGCAGTTCTCGCACTTAATTTGTTGCTGAAAATAAAGTTACACTATATATATATATATATATATATATATATATATAGGGGGACTTTATTTTCAGCAACAAATTAAGTGCGAGAACTGCGAGAACTCTCAAAAACATACATGTACGCTTTTAATAATTGTATTTTTACACATATGTTCTAAATTAAACAAATATGTTTTAAAAAAAACATATTTTTTCAAAAGAATTTGATGAGAAATTGAAAATACAAAATTTTTCTTTGAATATGCACACTTTCAAAGAAAAAATTTATATTTCTAATTTCTCATCAAATTCCTTAAAACAAATATGTTTTTTTTAAAACATATTTGTTCTATTTACAACACTAGCATTTAGAATACTAAGATTTGGCATTGGGCGGTTTATCAAAAAACAAATTCAAACCGCAAACTTTGTTAGAAGTTTATAATATATTTGAGACTAACATGGATTTTTTTTGGTTACTTTATAATTGTAGCAGTTTCGTTTACTTTTATTCTTTATGTTTGTATGTATCTGGTTTTGAGTTTACACATGAACCACGACAATAATTGGCTCATTTTGACATAAAAAATACACCAAATCAATTGATTTAAAAATTTTAACCATCATAACTTAAAGTGTATTACTTGAATTCAAAACTAATAGCAAGTATCTTTTAAGCACGGATTTGTGCGTTTGTTTCCCCGTATATGTGACAGGTTGAGATGTAAGACTCATCCACATCCTTTATACTTAACTAGTTTTTGGCGTAATAAATTTTCCAAGGTTAAAACCATTTACCAAAATATATATGTATACTTCAATTGCAAACAATATCAACTGAAGCATGTTTTGAGTAATCCAAAGCAATTAATAAAATTACAAGCCCGCTATTTATCCAAACTAATTAATTATATATCATAATAAAATGTAACACAATAAATTAATTTTAACGAAAAACATAGTGAAGCTATGGGTGCCGCACAGTTCAGGTTTGATTCGGTTTTTGTATAGAACCAAAATCGAACAAAAAAAATTCGGTTTTTGATTTTTAGTAATCATTCGGTTTCGGTTTTGTGTCAGTTTGGTTTTTTTTTGTCGGTTTATTTTGGGTTTGCTTTTTCGATTTCTATACGATTTATAGAGCTTTAATTTTGCAAAGTTAATTTGGAATATATCATAAAATAACACCTTCAAAGCTTTAAAGTAACAATGCAAATAAGAAAAACAAAAAACATAATAAGAAACAAATGACCCTATAAAATCCTTAAAAAATTGTTGATGTGTCGTAAAGCAACAAAATGACAACGATAAAACCTAATTAACTAAAAAAACCCTTGAAGAGAACTTACTATTTTTCCTAAGAGACATGTTCAATAAGCATTTATAACATTTTGATTATAAAAATCGGTTCGGTTCCTATTGGTTTTTATAATTCTAAATCAAACCAAACAAAAAACTTCAGTTTCTTCGAAATCCAAAAACCGAACAATCAGTCTTTTAATCGGATTCAAGCTTTATGTTTCGGTTCTTCAGTTTTTTCAGTTTAAGTTTGATTTTTTTGGTTACTTGCACACCCCTAGGTGAAGCGGCGAAATTTTTTCAATCTAATTTCTCATATGTATCTTTAAAACACTTTAAGCTTACGAATTTTTTAAAAGTTGAAGCCACGCGTCAATTTTAAATTGGGTACTTTAAAACTACTCCCTCCGTCCCTAAATAAATGTCAACCATTGACTTTCGAAGTCATTCTTTTTCAACTTTGACCTTAAATTATTTTATTTGTATTATATAATACTTGATTAAAATCATACCAATGAAAACACATAAAAAACTCAATCCATTCATATATTTTTTGCATACAAGTAATTAAATAATACAAATCAAATAATTAAGGTCAAAGTTGAAGAAAGAATGACATCGAATGTCAATAGTAACATTTATTTTAGGAACAGAGAGAGTACATATAACATTAACTTAAATTTTATACATATTCATGTGAAAGTTTTGAAATAATTTTGAGTCAATCGATTTGGCAGAAGTTCTTTGAGTGTTTCTTGAGTCATCGGTTTGAATGTTTTGGTGGAATGAGCAACCGTTTTAGCACCAACCTGATGGTGTCAATTCTTAGATAAGCATTGTCTTCGATAGTAGGAATAAGTAAATAATGTATATACATGTCTAGACTAGGAGTAGAGCACTCACTGAGTGTACAAACGGGATTAACAACCTCTCCCATGATCAAACTTAGAAATGAGAAAATAAAATCCTAAAAATAAAAACAAAAACGAAAATGAATCTCCTGATCTGGAGATCTCAAGAAAAAGAGGATAAAAGATAGACGACTCCAAGAACTTATGCTATTCTCGAGCGGCGATGCCAAATACTTGATGCGAAGTTTTTCTAGATAGTGTACTTAATCGTTGTTGAGTAGTATAGGCAAGTACTCGAAGGAAGTTCATTTTATAGAAGAATAGCTACTAGCGAGTGAATGAGGCTTTCTAGATCTTTGGGTTTTGAATTTGGAATACTTAAACTAGAAAAAGAACTTAAAATAAAAAATAAAAAAACGGGATGAGCTACTATAGGAAATAAAGATTAAAAATACAGGAATCATCTAATATATGTATGTACTTAACGAGGTTGTGTACCCGCGCTTCGCTACGGAGCGGTTTGCTAAAAATTTATACGAAAACAGTCCATAAGGTTATCGATTTGTTGCAAAGTTAGTCGTTAAGCAAAAGGACTAACTTTGCAACGAACAGATAACCTCAGGTACTTTTTCCATAACTAATTTGTAAAAAGGAAACTTAACTGTCGTTAAATAACGACCGTGAGTTACTATTCATTATACTGTCACATGATTTTTCTCATTGTCCCATATTTTTATTTCTTTACTTTTTGTTGGCTAGGCAATTTTGCCCGCCCCCCCCCCTCCCTCCCGCAACACACCACATAACTTTTAAATATATATGATATATATATATATAAATAATAAAAAATATAAATAAATATATTATATATATAAAATATATATATGTGAGAATTTCTTTTCAGAACCAAATAAATGAACAGAACTGCGAGAACCAACATTAACCAATCAGATTTTTTTAATATTTATCTTTTTAATTTAATTCAAAAGGGTATATAGGTCAAATTACATTTTCTTTTTAATTTTTTTTAATAAAAAACGTTTTATTAGTTCCTAAATTTTAGGAAAAATTTTTAAATATTTTTTTTAGCATGTATAGTTTTTAAAAGGTAAGGTGCATATGTGTTTTTTAGATGATGTAAATATACATGTGTTTTTATTTTTTAATTGCCTAAACCTCTAATGTGTTTTGCTCACAAATATTTTACATAATTGCATGAAATGGTAAACAAAAGTATTTTACATATAATCTATACAATTCAAAACAAAAACATTATACACTCAATTAAAGATCATGTGATATACAATACAAATACAAATTTCTAAAAGTAAAGATTAATTGAAAGTTTTATTGATGTATAGACGTGTCTACTAATCTTTAACATGTGTTGACGTATATGCACATGTATTTTCCTCATTAGACATTCTCGGTTCTTCGTATGTATATGTGGCATTGAGTTCATTCCCCCATAAAGCCTTATTATATACATGTGCACTCTTCATATTTCTCATCATACTCGTACCTATAACAAAAAAAAATTAATAAACGAATTATTTAATTATAAATACTAACAAAATACATATGCACAATCCTTTCGAATATCAAATAATGTAAACGAATTAATAATAGCAAGTAGTGTTACATATATACATAATCTAACAAAACATGTATGCACGCTCGATAGCAATTATAACCAAATACAAATGCATGCCACCATTGTCAACAACGACCAAAAAACAAAGCTTCTAACCAACTTTTAACCGCAAGAATCACCAACTTAATTACACATATTCAAAAAGGTTTTACTTTTTCATATCTATATATTTCATCACAAATCGAAACAAATAAAAATTAATTACCACTTATCTTTTTTATAAAAATATCTTGCTAGTGTTACATATATGCATAATCTAACAAACACTATGCCACACTCGATAGCATTATAAACCAAAAACGCATTGCCACATGTCAACAACGACCCAAAAACAAAGCTTCTAACCAACTTTTAACCGCAAAGAATCAACCAACTTAATTACACAGATCCAAAAAGCTTTTACTTTTTCATATCTATATATTTCATCACAAATCGAAACCTATAAAAATTAATTACCACTTATCTTTTTTATGAAAAATATCTTGCTCGCACACATGAACGAAAACCAAAAACGATCAACATATCATCAAATTCACATAACTAATAACACATATTAACAAAATTTATAAAACTTACACAAGCCATATTTACTAATGAGAATGTGCAAACATTTTATTAAATATAACACATATGCACAATCTTTGTTTATATTAAATTATGAAGAGAAAAAAACATAAAAACTAGCATAACACATATGCATAATGTACATGTTTGAAATAAGTCAAACCGTTGTTAAACACAATGAGTAAGATAACAATTACGCACAATTGTTAGCAAGCGATTATAGAAAGAGATAATCATAAATACACTAATGTATACATAGACGACAAAAGAGATAAGCATAAATATACGTTTTACTAATAAAGTGAAAATTGTAACTAGCCATTATGACTCTAAACTATCACTCTAAACTAAAGATGAAAAGCGTTTAATTTTTTTTGCTTTTAGTGGAAACCATTGTATATTTCGTCTCATGACCGGCCTGTCATTTTCTATATCTCATCATTTAACTTCATAGCTACTCGTTTGAGACCCAATATTCATTTGGTTTGATTTCATCTTATGGCCAATGAACGCATTATGTGACAAGCATATATGTTCTTTAATGGTAGGCTATAATATACGATTAGGCGACATGTTTCGAGACATGAAAAATTTGTATACGAAATAAAGAAGACTATCATGTACATTATGGTCATTAAAGAATATGATTCGAGAATTTACCTCCAACTAAAAGGGAGCACAACGAAGTCCAATACATTCACACCGTTTCAAACGAACACAACTCTATATAATCTAAAACCAAACATTCACGCATGCGATAACAATCAAGAACCTGAGCGATGTACGCTACGAACCCAACTAAGATTCTACTCTCTTCCTCTTGTTTTGGTCTCTCAAATGTTTTAGGATGTTAGAATTATTGTGAACGATAAAGTGGTTGAGAGGGTGAGGGGTTAATATAATAATCTAGATCGTTATTGCATATTACTGATAATGAAACAATGCCATCCAAGTGATATAAAAAACCTATGGTTTCGCTAGTTTTTCTTCATGAAATTTTGAAATAAGAATGTGGTTGTCTGTTATATAAGGTTGTAAAAGTGGGGTGAAGAGATCGATGTTAAATGTGAGAAAATGTAGGTGGAAGTTTTTTTTAATAGAGTGTAATTTACCTAAACACCACTTTCATCTTTTAAAATAATCACATAAAGATTATAAGTAATTTACATTTGTGACACTCATCATTTTAACCATTAATCAAATAATCAAGGGTGTAGATTGGTTCTCACGTATATTAGATGCATTTTATGATGTCTCTTGTTTTTTGGTCTTTACATGTGCCAAAATCATGAAAATCAATTTGCACCATCTACACATCAAATTAATTTTCGAAACTCAAAATGGTGCATCTAGATGAATAGAAATGCATCTAATGAAAGTCGTTGCATCTCAAATGTGTAGTTTTTGTCACTTCTCACCACTTCTTATTTTAATTTACTTCTCACTGGATCCCTACTCTATGTATGTGTATATATATATATATACATATATATAATGTGGGTGGTAGGGGTATATACATTATGTTGGTGCAACATTTACTAGGATATTCTTTATATTTTAATGATAACAAATAAACGTTCGCAACACTTAAAATAACAAATGATAACCAAAATCCGAAATAACCAGGAATTTGTTCCAGGATCATCAGCGCCTAGGGGGGGTCAGCGTGCTAGGGGCTATCCTGATTTTTCGGATTTTTTTTTGTCGGCTTTCCTCTTACCCGACACATGTGATAATTTCAATAAAGGTATGTACATGATACTTGAGCATTTGGGAACACTCCAAATGAGGTTTAGACTTAGAGAGGAGGAAAAAATCCTCCCATTTTGAACAAAATGTCAACTCAAACCTTTTATCAAATTGCCTATAGCCAAGGCTGAAACTTTCATTCAAACCAGTATGAATTACTTTTCAAACATACCATCAATTGAAAGTATTCATTTGACCTTAATCTGGATTTACGTTGAACCTAATCACGTAACGAGTTTTACTCCCTTATTGGTCAAACTAAGTCAAATGTCACTTTGCGTAAATGCATCCTTTCCCGTTATGGGATATGCTTTACTTAGGATAAAAGCACTTAGCTTGTTTGCATCAAGATGATTAGTGATCAAATCATTGTGAAGAATACGTCAAACCTACCTACGCTAGAATAACCATACCTATTCATTATAATTTATAAATTTACAAATGTTACTAACAAAGGGCACAAAGAAAAAGATAGAATACAAGAAAGCTAATGCCATGAATTAAAGTCTCACTTGAAAGGATTCAAGCAAGTAGAACAAAGTTAAACTATGATCAAAACCTAACTATTCCCTATGCAGTGGCGCCAAAAACTTGATGCGGTTGTCGTAAGGGACTTCTACAAGAATTTTTACAACTCCTTAGGCAGAGTACCTAACCGTTGTAGTAGTAGTATAGGCAAGCCTCGGGGGTTGTTATCGTTCTTTAAGGGAATAGGCTAGGAAGGCTTGATCACAGTCTAACAAAATTCTAGGGGTTGAGAGAAGATTATTTTTGTATTTATTTATATTTATAAGAAAGCAGGTAAATCTATGGTTTAAGAGATTGGTTTGGTTTTAGCTAATAAACTAAATAATAAACTACACTAATGGTGATAACAATATAATAAAATATTGTATTCATTTAATTATGTATTACTCCCTAGATTGCTTCTCTTAGTGTTGTTGCTTTGTCACACTTGTGATGATCTATGTAATTATTTCCTAAGTCATGAACGAATTACATGAACCCGCCGTCTATTTAATATTCCGTTAGGGCAATGCGTAAGGTAGTATGAAGACTATTACAAGGCCCCTAAGAGTATATTAAAATGCATGTGAAATATATTAAGAGTGGATCAACCATATTAGGGGGCAAGGTAATATTAAGACTGTGACCTGCTTGTATCATTTCTACACAATCATGTTTCCCTAGACATATCAACAATGATACAGACAAAAGCTGGTTTTCTAAAGCCTAACATGCATATCCATCACAAGAAGCAACATCACTAAGATCTACATTCTATTTATTATGAATTAAAAACAGTTTTAATCTAACTTAATTATTAAAAATAGCAAACTAATTATTAAAATTCTGAAAAAACTAGGAAAAATACTTTAAACTGTTTATAACCTATGAAAAATGAAAACTAGAAAGTTTGTTGAACGAATAAGCAATAAATAAGCCTAAATAGCTAAAACTGAAAATTATGCATAAGTAATTAAGGGTGCAAAAGGTTGACAGAAAATTCTCAAGGGCGCTACTGGTAAAGGGTGTGTGTGTTAAAGTGTTGGTGTGTTGAGGGAGAGGTCACAGGTTCGAAACCTGTGGCCTTTCTTTTTGACAAAACATTTTTTTATTTTTTATTTGAAAAAGCTAAACTACCAACTAAAATAAACAACTTTAATGAAATGACTTTTTGACAAAGCAGAAAAATTATTTTATAAAAACTACGAAATCGCTGTTTGAAAGGTGACAGTTTTGGTTTACTTTTTAAGATTTTTTAAATCTTAGGCTAAGCTGTTTGGCTTTTGTAGGACACAATAGCAAGAAGCAAACAAACATAAGATAAAAAGGTTTGACCCTGGCACCATTTTACAGCACTTTTTAGACTCTAATTAAGCTAACTATATAGCTAAAAAGCACCCAATTATGGACAACAAAATTAGTTGGAAATAAGAACTTTGGCACCTAGATTAAGCTAGAAAAAGGGTATATAAGAGAGACAGACTAAGCTAATTTTTGCTTTTTGGTTTATGAAAACAGCTTATTGCTTCTAAAATAAGGACTCAATAAGCAAATTTTAACGGTAAAAAACAGATAAAGAACAATGATTTATTAGACATACAACTCAAACTTAGCTTAATTCAAACAATTAATAAGCTTAAAAATCTAGAATCAAAAAGCTGCATACTCTATGGACTATTGATAATTTTTGGCTTTTTGCAACTGAAATCTAGACTCAAGATATCTATGACAAACTACAATGGTTAAAACAGATTAGCCAAACTACAATAAGCTAAAATTTTATCAAATTACCCTAATATGCTAGAATTAATAACTTAAATATTCTGCACTAAAGGGACCTTTAAGAACAAATCACTTATACTACCAATACTTGACCTAATAAATTTTAAAATGACTCTGCAAAAACAAAAAGACTCAAAACATTATTCAACTTAAGACAAATGTATACTAGTTAGAAACATTTTTTTAATAATAACATCAAACTATACCTCTAAACCTTTTACAGATAATTACAAAAATAGTTGTTAGAACATGCTTAGGAAATCTAATAGACTTTGAAAAATTTGAATAAAATAATCTTTAAAACTTAACCAAACTTATTTAAAACTAATTAAAACTTATATCTAGACTAAATTAAAGCTAATTAAAAATGGTTTAAGTACTAAAAACAGCATACCCTTGCATTTACTACCCTAATGATCCTTAACCCAAACACCCCTTTAAAATTCTAAAAACTAAAAATATCTGAATAAGCTACTCAAATACAATAAAAGATTAATGAGTAAGCAATAAAAGATAAATAAGGAAAGATATTAAGGAAAAATAATAAGGGCACTTAATGATAAGCTAGACTAAAAAGCTAATTTTACTGATTTTAGGACAGATTTATTGAAAATTAAACTAAACTGTTTAAAACTAAAAACTTAACATCTTAAGCTAACATTAGGCAATATATAATCATGAATAAGCACGAAAATAAGCAGTGAATAAGCAGACACTAAGGCAATTCAGACAATAAGCTAAATTAAAGTAAAAAGCGATAATATCTTTATCCCAGCTAAAAGAGTGTTAAAGCTAAAATGCATTAATAGAGCTTATATAACTAGCTCTAGCTTATCATTTGATAAGCTGGTAAGTAGCATAAGCCATCCTTTTGGTTATCATCCATAAAAGGCTTATTTAGACACTTATTAATGTAATTTTGAGCTATTAGAGGGTAAGGGCTCAGTTAAGCGTTTGTAAAAGCTTAACTAGTGAGGTAAAGCTATATAGTAGGTAATAGAAGCGTAATTTTGAACTTAAATTCTAAACACTATTATAGAACAATTGCTTTTAGTTAAATAGTAGGTAAAAAACACAATTATAGATAAAATGAATTTATTCTTCACTTGAAAGGCGATTACATTTAAAAACTTGAAAGGAAATTACAATAGCATTTAAATAAGCATATAATTAGCTTAAGCAAGGGTCTACACCTATTCTAAACTATTCTACCCTAGATGCCCTCCCTGTGTGATTTTCCTCTCTTTATTTATAGTGAGATGATGAGCTTCTAGCCCTTGAGAATGCTCCACCATCCGTCAAATCCAAGCCTTGATCTTTCATTCCATCATCTTTAAAGCCCCTTGATTTGATTGCCACTCCTTTCATCCAATCAGATGCTCTCAAGGATCGCAAGTGGCTAAGATAGGTTGTCCGAGGGTGTTAGGGATATGTTTCTAGAAGCATTTGAGCGTGTTGTGGGGGGTGAGGTGAATGGATTTACCCTGTCGTATGTAAGTTATGTATGTGTAACTGATGGAGGGAAAAAGATGGTTTAAGATAAACAGTGTTTTCGTTTTATAACATTAGGGCGTTGACCCGGTGGTATGGATTGTTTGTCTTGGGTTATGGATTGGGCTACTGGACTTTTTTTATTAATTATTTTTGGGGGGGTGCTCAAAATGGGCGTAAATGGTTAAATGGATTATGGATTGGTTAAATTAGATGTAAGCTTATGTAATAAAGATACAAAGTTAATGGGCTGACCCAACCCAATAAAATGGGTTCGGGTTGGCCCATTAAAGATGTATACGCCTTCGGCTTTGATTTTTATGCTCTTTCCATTCCCGTGCTCGGTTTTGTCGGCTTTGGCCTTGTTTTTTGACTGTTTGTCGATATCCAATACCTGCACAGTACATAACGTAAAACAAGCATATATATAGCATTTATGATCTGTTTTTGGTCATTTAGGGTCGTTTTATTAGGTAAAAGGTATGTGTATTTAAGCACATACCAAAATCCCCCATACTAAACTATTGCCGTGTCCTCACGCACATGTCTTATTACTAACACTTAGAAAACAAAATAAATTTCAACCCTTAGACTAATTCCTTGAAAAGTAGCTATAGTGTTCATCTAAAGGGATTAAAAGAAATCACTAGTTTTGAACAGCTCCCGTTTTTTATCCATTTTTTATCATTTATACATATCATAACACTAAAGGGGATAAATTCAACGTCCTTGATTTTTCACCGCCCAAACAAGCTTAAAAACGGAAATTCATTGTTAAATACAAGTTAAGATAGCTAACACTTACTCATAAATGCTAATGTGTAGCACAGCACATTTCTGCTCCCTATTTATTAATCCTCTAAAGATTTTATTATTATTATTGGTGACAAATAAATTAATGCCTTATTCACATAAAGTAAACCCGGTTTAGACCATAATTAGTTTGAAATCCTTTCCTAAAGAGACGATATGGTGAGAATAAGGTCTACATTAAGGTTCTATTTCACACGATTAGGGGATTATCCCTTTCTTATTTCATCCGAAACAATCAACTACGAAAGGTCCAGAGACGGAGGCTTATTTAGATAACCAGTAGTCGAATTTGGCTTTTTATTATTTATTTTTATTATTTTATTATTGCAAACAGTATTAACCTCGGTCCTTTAAAATAACTGCCATTATTCGTGTATGCGAAGTCGACCATGGTCTAGGTGTCTTTTTTCGACCTCTGTGAGATCTCGACCTTTTAAAAGGCTGCAACATCGGTTGTGAGCCGGCAAGATGCAGCAAACTTTTATCAGGTCTTGGATTATTACTATGTGCCTTCTTTTGAAGACTGCCACACGGTTGTTAAGAGACAGAGTTAGTAAACCTTTATCGGACCACAGTTTTTATTTTTATATTACTCTACATTTATATGACTACCACATCGGTTGTGAGCCGGCAAGAGGTAGTTGGTCTTATTTCGGTGTTCGGGTTTTATTAATACTTTTATTATTATTAGTAAATTTCTAAGATCTCGTGGTCTTTTAACTTACCTAGTCAACGGTGCGAGGCCTGTCAGGAATCAGTAGTAGCCTATTTCCCCACAACACTGACAAAACCTCGATGTGTACCTTACTTTCATCAGAAGGAAATCTATTACGATGATTTAAACATTAAGAATTGTAAAAATCCTATAAAGTAACTTTAGTATTCAACAATTATATAACGTTTATTCAGCTATTGGGAGCAAAAAGCCTACAACTAACTTCTATGAGCTCTAAGAGTCCAATACATTATGTTTTGCATCTAACTTATATAAAAATCTATCATTTTCCGTTCTTTTGTAAATTTAAAATCTTTAATAAAAAGATCCGTGAATGCTTAGTCTAATAAAACAAGCTTTGCATATTTAAAGTCTATCATGGAAACTTGCAAACTCTTGGCTTTTTCAAGCTAGAATTCGCGTTTTAAAGCTTTTGTATAAAAGACTAGAAAAAATTAAATTTATATAAGTTAAGGGAAAGCTCTTAGTGCCGGTACATGCTCGATCAAGTCAAATTTATTCCTTAAAAAGACAAATCTACGTGTCCAAAAACCAACTTATTCTCTTTTGAAAAATTTTAATTTTGCATTTAATTTTGCTATTTTTGGTACAAAAAACGGGGTCTACGTGAAGACAAGGCAAATGCCAAGTATAATCGAATTGAAAGATCACACTCATACTAGACACTTTACACATGTCCTTCAATGGGAGACTGTCACACCCATACTATTTCAAGCATAATCAAATATTAAGGGGTCTCTCGCAAATCTAAAGCCATTTATTAAGTATGCTAATAGATAAACGTTTAATCAATAAGATCTAGGATATCGGATTCCCGTGAATAAGCATGCTAAGGATTGAAGATCGAGTGAACGATGGACAAAACCACGAGCACTAGAGTCTTCATAATCCGGGACAATCCTGGACACAAAACAAAAAATACGAGAATGGAAGAGGCGAGCCTCCTCACATCATACTTATTCATAAATACACTAATACTAAGGATAAGCATGGGTTGCCCTCCCACCGAACAGCGTTGTTTTGATTAACGAGTCACGAGCCTGACTCGACCCCGAATTTAGTGGTCCATGGGGAAAGTTTGGAGATCCGGGACAACCATCGGTGGTTGTCCTCCTCCAAATAAGTGTTTATGTCTTTGGGACACGTTCACCTTGAAATTTGGTCGTCGTTTTGAGATATCTCGATGGTTCATAAGGGAAAAACTTTAAGCTAACGGTGAACGGTCGGTTTTCTTTTAACGGGTTTTTGATGCTTTTCGATAAATTCTTTATCGAGAATTGAAGAGGTAGAACTCGATCACCAACGTTGAAGACGCGGTTTTTAATTTTGGAGTCATGAATCTTCTTTGTTTTCTCTTTGTAGATTAAAGAGTTCTCGTAAGCTTGATCTCGAAGTTCATTTAATTCATTCATTTTAACTTTCCGGTGATCACCCGCGGTCTTAAGGTCAAAATTACAATGCTTTAAGGCCCAATAGGCCTTGTGTTCTAGCTCGATAGGAAGATGACAAGCCTTTCCGTACATCTAACTTATAAGCGAGTGACTTCCAAATGGGTGTTTGAAAAGACTCGGTAAGGAAGGCCCATAATGATATCCATCTAACTTACGGACTAGAAGCACGGTTTTCTCTACGGTCCATTCTATAATACGTTTCAAAACTCGATTTGAAAACATTACTTGTCACACGCGTTTGTGGAATGATCCGCACGGTAGAAGTCGGTGGGTAACTCAATACTTAAGCATGACCTTCGCAAATTGGTCATTACAAAAATGGGTACCGCGATCACTAATTGTAGCACGAGGAGTTCCAAATCAGGCAAAAAGAGATTTCAATAATTTAACAACGACTCGGGCATCATTAGTAGGGAGCGCTTTTGCTTCATCCCATTTAGACCACGTAATCGACTGGACCACGAGAATGTTGGGTTCCCTCGAGTAAGACGGGAATGGGCATATAAATTCATGCCCTTGACGTACAAAGATCTCGCAATACTTGAAATTGCATTTTGAGGTATTTCGTTTTTTTTGCGGAGAGTGATGCATTTAACGTTGACTTTGCTGTCACGTGACGTTACACCATGTCTATGGGCTATTGCGGTAATTTTGAGCGCGGCAATTAGGAAACGGATTCATCACAAAGACTTTCATTTGCGGTGGAGTGTCGCACATGATGTCCACCGTTGGGTCCTGGATGGCTTGGCGTGAGGTGAGATTCGGCGGCGGGGCCGGGTTTTGTTAGGTTGGTGTAGTAGGTCTGCTAGTTCATTGGGTTGTAATATGTAGTGTTAGTCTTGTCTGGCGGTGAGGGTAATGAATGTAGATTTGTTCTATTGTGGTTTTTTCGATATGTTTTTGAATTTTTGATTCTGGGAGGGTGTTTATGGGATTAGATGCTTGACGGTGTTTTCTGTGTTCTTAGTTTAGAATTGAAGTGTTACGTCGGTTGGTTAGGGGGTTCTTATTTTTTGTATTGCGAACTTTAGGGTGTTGGTTGCTGTGTGTGAATGTGCATCTGGTTTTGGTAGCTAGTTGTTTTTTGTTGTTGTGTATTGTGGTTTATAATGATATGAACTTTTCGTTGGGTTGGTTATAAGTTTATGCCGGTGTAGATTGCTTTTAGTGTTGTTGGGTAGAGGGCGGTTTGTGTGTTGGTGTATGATTTGTGGTCGTATTGTGAACTTATCACTCGACTATCGTTAGAAAAAATAGATGGATAAATTTACGTTTTAGTTGGGTGTTTGGTGAAAGTACTTGTATTTGTAGGTGTTGGACTATCGGTTAATTACAATGGCGTTCCGGGTTTTGGTTCTTTTTGATCTCCTGTTTCTGTGCCTTAGGTTGTATTTGTCCTGCATGATTCTTGAACGAGATTATTCTGGCATGTTATGTGGGATGAAATCGTGTATAATGGGTGTGAGTTTTAGTAGGGATGGGTGACGTGCACTTGTTGGTGAGTTTTGGTGAAAATGGTGTAACACTTGTGTGTGTACCATGTGGTTGTTGATTGGGGTTAAATTGATTTTTGAATTTCTGAATTAATGTGTTTGGCTGAGACACTTGAAGGGTCGTGGTTACATGGATATAGTTTGGTGGTTATGAAATGTCATTAGTTTTATTTTAACTAAGTCTTTCTAGTGTTTCTTACCGGTGTGCCTTAGGTTTGTTGTGATGGGTACTTCTATGTTGGGGTTGACCATTTTGACTTTTGTTTTTTTAGCTTGGTGTATATATATGTTTTGGTTTGAAAAAATGGGCGTCTGTTTTGGTCGTTGCTGTATGTGATTTATGAGTGTTGTGCTTATTTATTATTTGCGCGTTATTTGGGAATTTTGGAGGCATTCCAAGTTGTTGGGTGGTTTTTGAGGCGTCTATGAGATTCGAAGAGTTTTAGTAGATGTTGTGTTGTGTTGTCTATTTTATGAATGTCGTTAGGGTTGGTCTTTTCACCACGTATCTTGTGATTTAGTGTTGTGTTTCTCTTGGGTTAATGTGTGTCAATTAGCTGGAAGTTCTGTCATTTGAGTTTGTTTTGTTTTTTGCGATGAAAACTGTCGTAAGTGAACATGTAGAATTTTTGTTGGTCGATGAGGATATAATCTGCGGTGTGTGAGTCGTCTGCTCAGGTAAGGGGTATGTAACTTGTTGAAACTGGGTGTTGATGCTTTGAAATAGTAAGTGAACCATAGTATGGAATGCTTAGTTGGTGTGAATTTCTGATGTTTGCTTTTTTGATAGGGTATGTTTTGTTGGCTTTGTTGTGTAAGTTTAATAGCGCTGTGGGGGCATGTTATTAGAACATTGTGTAGTTGTTAGCCCTTTTTGTGGGTTGATGCTTCCTTTGTGTTGTTGAGCTGTTCTTGATGGTGTGAATGTTTGTTTGATGGGTTCTGTTGTGTCTAATGGTTTGGATATTTTGTTTGTTTGGTCGGGTAATGTATTGCTTTATTTATGTTGCAGGTTAGGCGAAGTCTTTGAACTGGTAATGTGGTTTGTGGAGTGGCATTAGTAAGTGTTTGGTGAGGGAACTTTGTTGTGTTTTGAATAAAAACATGTGTGTTGTATTGTTTTAAGTTGCAATGTATGGAATTTGAAGATTGTTTCTGTCTGGGTGTTGAGGGTCGAGGTAATTGGTTAAGGATATGATTTTTTAAGCAGGTAATCTGGGTGTATCGGTAGTTGGGTTTGTTTGAAAGATTCATTCGAGTGGGGTGGTTGTGGTTGTAATTGTTACGGTCAAGGTTGGTGATGGTTAGGGGGATTATTGGTTTTTAAATTTGGCAAGTTAATCATCCATCTTTTTCTTCTCTCTACCTTTCTCTCTCTAACTTCTCTCTAAACTTCTTCCATTTTATCTCATATTAATTTCTTGTGTTTCAATATGAAGTGAAAGTGATTTATATTGGTGACGACAAAATTTAAGTATAAATTTGAACTAAGACTAAATAAATTATTGTTATCTACTACATTAAAAAAAATCGTTGATTTAAGTTTAATTTTCGAACATAGCACTTATTATTAGTCCGGTTAGAAGCTTCAGGGAGGAAAAGCCACAAATTACACTTATGAGCTCTTAAGATTTCTAACTAACCCTTGTTTAGCAACTAACTCATAATTAACTCTATAATTTCTTGTTCTTCGCAAAAATAAAAAGATCCGTGAATGCTTAGTCTAAAAGTTAAGGAGCAAGCTAGAGCTCAACACTCTCGATCGATTAAAAATTATTCTTATTCTACCCAGCATGAAAGTCAAACATTGTGACAAAACACTTATTTTATTTTTGAAAAATTTTAAATTTTTTCATTTTTTTGGTATTTTGGTGGTAAAAACGGAATTACGTGAAAACAACGGCTGCAGGTACAATCAAATCGATAGATCCCCCCATACTGGAATTGAACATTGTCCTCAGTGTTTTAAAAAGGGTTTCTACGTAAATCTAAAGCCGTTTATTAAGTATGCTCAAAGATAAACGTTAGTTGATAAGATTTAGGATATTGGATTCCCATAATCATGCTAAGGATTGAAGCTCGAGTGAACGAAGGACAAACTACGAGCACGATATTCTTCAAAATCTAGGGCAATCCTAGACATACAACACAAACCATAAAACACGAGAAAGGAAGAGGCGAACCTCCTCACGTCACACTTATTCATTACTACTATTATAATTATATTAGGATAAGCATGGGTTGCCACCCACGAAGCGCTTGTTTATTAAAGAGTCACTAAGCTTGACTCGTCCCCGAATTTAGTTGTCCATGGGGAAGGTTTGGAGATCCGGGACAACCATGGGTGGTATGTCCCCTCTAAAATAGTGTTTGAGACCGTTCACCTTAAAGTTTGGTCCGTCGGTTTGAGATAACTCGACGGTACCATAAGAGAAAACTTGAGCAACGGTGAACGGTTCGGTCCAACGGGTCTTGAGCTTGCCCGAGAAAATCTTTAATCGAGAATTGAAGAGAAGAACTCGATCACCAACGTTGAAAACACGGTTCTTAATCTTGGAGTCATGAATCTTCTTTGTTTTCTCTTTGTAGATTAAAGAGTTCTATTAGGCTTGATCACAAAGTTCATTTAATTCATTCATTTAAACTTTCCGATGATTACCCGCGGTCTTAAGGTCAAAATTTCAATGTTTCAAGGCCCAATAGGCCTTGTGTTCAAGTTTGATGGGAAGATAACAAGCCTTTCCGTACACTAGCTTATATGGGGTGCACCCGATGGGTGTTTTGAAAGCGGTATGGAAGGCCCATAAAGCATCGTCTAACTTATCGGACCAAGAAGCACGATTTTCGCCTATGGTCCTTTCCAAGATACGTTTCAAACCACGATTTGAAACCTTCACTTGTCCACTCGTTTGTGGATGATACGTGATAGAAAGACGGTGAGAAACTCCATACTTAAGCATGACCTTTGCAAATTGGTCGTTGTAAAAGTGAGTAGCGTGATCACTAATAATAGCACGAGGAGTTCCAAATCGGGCAAATAGAGATTTCAAGAATTTTATGACAACTCGGGCATCGTTTGTTGGGAGCGCTTTTGCTTCAACTCATTTAGACAAGTAGTTAACGGCCACGAGAATGTACTTGTTCCCTCGAGAAGACGGAAACGGGCCCATGAATTCGACGCCCCATACATCAAGATCTCGCATACTTAAATTACATTTTGGGGTATTTCATCTTTTTGCGAGATTTTGCCTTGACGTTGACAAGCGTCACACCGTGTGACCAAGTCATGGGTATCTCGGTAAATAGTCGGCCAATAAAATCCAGAATTAAAGACTTTCTTAGCGGTGTAGTTGGCATCATGATGTCCCCCGGTGGGTCTATTATGGCAAGCCGTGAGGATATCAACGGCTTCTTGGCTATAAACACATCGTCTAATCACTTGATCCGCACCAATTCTAAACAAGTAGGGGTCGTCCCAAAAGTAACGCTTTACATCCTTAAAGAATTTTTTCTTTTGTTGGGATGACATCCCTTTCATAATAAAATTCCCCGCATGGTAGTTTGCAATGTCGGCAAACCATAGGGGTACTAGAATCACCACGAAATGTAACCATACCAAGAGTCTCGAGAGGAAATGTTTCGGTAATTTCCTTGTTCTCGAGAACATCTTGGTGGGGATTTTCAAGTCTTGACAAGTGGTCGGCCGCGAGATTCCCCGCTCCTTTTTTATCACGAATAATGACATCAAATTTCTTGGAGTAGGAGAATCCACCGGAGCAATCTCGGTTTAGCATCTTGTTTGGCAAGAAGATATTTGAGAGCCGAGTGGTCCGTATACACTATGGTCTTCGACAAGACTAAATAAGGCCGAAATTTCTCAAAAGCATACACTACGGCTAATAATTCTTTTTCTGTAGTAGTGTAATGTGCTTGAGCATCCGTCATGGTCTTACTAGCATAGTGTATAGGCTGAAAATGTTTGGTCTTACGTTGCCCCAGGACTGCACCTACTGCGTAATCACTAGCATCACACATAATTTCAAATGGTAGGTCCCAATCGGGGGCAACTAAAACCAGAGCTTCGGTTAACTCCCTCTTAAGTATATTAAACGCTTTAATACATTCTTTCGAAAAGATGAAAGGGGTATCTTTTTCAAGAAGATGGGTCATCGGGCGGGCGATTTTAGAAAAATCTTGAATAAATCGCCGATAGAACCCGGCGTGACCTAAAAAACTTCGAATGCCTTTAACGGAAGTCGGATGAGGGAGTTTAGCTATAACATCAACTTTAGCTTTGTCGACCTTAATCCCGGACTTTGAAATCTTATGTCTTAGAACAATGCATTCTTTTACCATAAAATGACATTTCTCCCAATTTAGAACTAAATTAGTGTCTTCGCACCGTTTTAGCATTTTGTCTAAATGGGAGAGGCATGAAGAGAAAGAATCCCTGAAGACCGAGAAATCATCCATAAAGACCTCCATTGTTTCCTCGATCATGTCGTGGAAAATGGCCATCATGCACCTTTAGAACGTGCCCGGAGCATTACATAAGCCGAAAGGCATGCATCGGTAGGCAAACGTCCCATAAGGGCAAGTGAAGGTGGTTTTTTCTTGGTCTTGCGGGTCAATTGGGATTTGAAAATATCCCGAGAAACCATCTAGAAAATAATAGTATTCGTTTCCCGCGAGTCTTTCAAGCATTTGGTCCATAAACGGTAACGGGAAATGATCTTTACGAGTGACATCATTTAACTTTCGGTAGTCAATGCATACACGCCATCCCGTAACTAATCGAGTAGGTATCAACTCATTATCTTCATTTCCAATTACGGTTATTCCGCCCTTTTTAGGCACGCAATGAACGGGGCTCACCCACAGGCTATCGGAGATAGGATAAATCAATCCGGCATCAAGGTGTTTGATAACTTCCTTTTTGATAACCTCATGAATTTTTGGGTTAACCCGTCTTTGATGTTGAATTGTCGGTTTAGAGTCATCCTCCATTAATATTTTGTGAGTACAAAATTGAGGGTCAATGCCCTTTATATCAGAGATTTTCCAAGCGATGGCACGTTTGTGTGACTTTAAAACCTTTAGAAGTCGGACCTTCTCATCTTCTTTTAAGTTTTTTGCAATTATGACGGGTAGTTTATCGGTACCCTCTAAAAATGTATACTCAAGATGAGAAGGTAGATCCTTGAGCTCAAGCTCCGGAGGATCATAAATAGAAGATTTTACGATTTTAAGTTCCTCAACATGAAGTTCTTTCAAAGGGAGAGGAGATGATGGATCATCGTTTAATAACTTCTCGAGTAGAAGAAGGTCTCCTTCCAGATTAAAGTCGTCATCATTAATTCCCGGTAGAATTGAATCATTTGTAAGACAAGCTTCGATTTCTTCCAATATGAAGTCACCTTCCTCAAAAGGAGTCAGAGAGGGGGAAGAAGTTGAAAGGATAGGATCTAAAGACGGAGTGGGATTGCCACTTGTAGAACTATCCGAGAATCCGAGCACTTCTTGAGCATACTCCTCACAAGCTACGTCGATGACATCGATTAGATTAATTGACACAACATCATTGTAAGAGTATCTCGAAGTTTGACCAATTTTAAAGGTTATGGCTTCGTCATCAACTCGGAGAGTTAATTCTTCACCGTAAGCATCAATTAAAGCACGTGCCGTCCTCAAAAAGGGTCTTTCGAGAATTAAGGGAACCCGAGGATCAATAACATAATCAACGACTACGAAGTCGGCCGGAAAATGGAACTTTCCTACTTTTACAAAGACATCTTCGGCAATACCGGATGGACTAGTAGTCGATCGGTCTGCAAGTTCAAGAATCATTTGAGTAGGAGTAAGTTCGGGGAGTGAGAGCTTCTTCCATATGGAAAGAGGCATCAAGTTGATGCTTGCACCAAGATCGGCCAAGGCTAAGCATTCAACTAACTCCGGAAAATCACATGGAATAAGAAACTTGCCGGGGTCTCCAAGTTTTTTGGGCAACTTTTTTAGGATAACCGCCGAACAATTCTCATTCACCGGTGTTTTGGCTAAGTCAAACAATTTTTCTTTGTTATTAAGGAGACTTTTAAACATTGAAGCAAATTTCGGCATATGTAGAAGAGCATCCGCGAAACTGAGCTCGAAATGTAATTCCCTAAAGATTTCAACAAATTTCGAAGCTAGATTATCATCTTTTTCACGGAGCTTTTGTTTGTTGGCTCTCGAAGGATAAGGTATAGACGGTTTAGGCTTAGGAGCAACAACGGGCTCATCAATTGGAGCTTGAATTTGGACTACCGGAGGTTGGATGTTTTCGGTACTCGGTTGCACCGTATCCTTTGTCACCTCGGGTTCCCGTTCCACCACCTTGGGAAGAGGAGAGAAAGGAGGTGGAATTGGAGGTCCATCATAAGAAATACCACTTCGGGTGGTGATTGCTTTCAAGTCACCTCTCGGGTTAGCAACGGTGTTGCTAGGAAGTGAACCCGAACCCGAAGAAGAAGCGGTATTCATTTGGAAAAAACTAGCCATCATATTCTTAAGCTCATTGGTTTGATTTGACATTGAAGTTTGTATTGAAGTTTGCATTTCATTTCTCAATTCATTTTTCACATTATTTATTTGATTTTGCATAGCTTTCATATTAGCATCATTTATCTTCTTGTAATTTGACAATTCATTCGAAGGAGCAACTTGAGTTTGCTGAATCGGAGCTTGATAATTCGGATTTCCTTGATTATTTCCTCTGTTTTGATTATAACCTTGATTGTACCGGGTTTGATTATTTTGCACATTCGGTTGAGCAAAACCCGGTGGTCGAATTTGGTTAGCTACACTCAGAGGACGGTATCCGGTATTTCCCTGATTATAGTTTACTGCGGCCGCTGAAACATATCCTTGAATATTATCTTGATATTCCGGAAAAAGGTTGTCATCGGTGGCAAGACATTGGTGGTAAGGATGCGGACCACCACAAGTAACACAAATTTCCTCAACCGCTTTCACGGAAGCAAGAGGAGAAGATTTCTAATGAAGCATAGCCTTAACGGCGTCGACAAGAGCGGCAATCTCTGGAGAATGAGGGGTAAAAGAAGAAGCAGCATTCGTACTCACTTTTGAAACAATCAGTTTGTAACGTGAGTTGCGAACTTTTGACTTGTTTTCAATAATTGTCAAAGCATCTCGAGGAGTTTTAGTCAAAATATTACCACCGGCGACGGCATTCAAAGAATCTTGATCGGTTGGGGTTAAAGCATTGTAGAAGGTATCAAGTTGATGCAACTCTGTAAAATCGTGATGTGGGTATGCACGAAGGAGATCCTTGAAACGGTCCCATGCCTCACAAAATGATTCATCAAAACGTTGTTGAAAATTCGTAATTTCATTCCGGAGATTTGTAGTTTTTGAATGAGGAAAAAATTGGTTAATAAACTTGGAAACAAGATCTTCCCAAGTAAGAATAGAACGAGGGGGTTCTTTTTCGAGCCAAATGCGGGCTGCCCCCTCGATAGAAAATGGAAAAAGCATATGCTTAATTGACGAATTAGGCACATCTATATACTTAATTGTGGAAGTAATCTTGTTAAACCAACGAATGTGAGCATATGGATTTTCTTTCTCAAATCCGTAAAATTGTTTTGAAGTTATAAGATTTAGAAGTCCATGTTTAAGCTCAAAATTCTCCGCGAGAATAACGGGAATAAAGATAGCATCTCCGTAACCCTCGGTGGGTGCTTGGAGTTATTCCGCCATAGTACGTTGATCGGCCATCGTAACTACGAGAGCTTCTTCAAGAGAAAACGGTTCGACTCTTTGATTGGAACGTCTACGATTATGACGTTTTGGATTCGTAGAAGTTTCACCAACTAAATTCGAAGAAGAGCGAGTGCGCATGCACTAAAATATAAAATAAGAGAAATAAAAAGGAAAATATTTTTTTAACCGATAATCAAACAAGTGTACGGTAGCTCTCTAGAAAACGCACAAAGATGCGGAGGAGCGGGTAAGAGCAAAGCGTTTTAAAAACCTACTCCTTTCGGGTCGAAGATCGTAGGATCAACCCTCCTTATACCTATCTTATAGTTTGTAATCTAAAGGTGAGCCGAATTCACAAGTGACACAACGGTTGATTTTGTTGTTTTTCAATTTTTTTTTGTTTTTTAAATACTTTAGGAAAAATATTTTTGGTTGTTTCTAATAAATCTTCGAAAATAAATCGAGGAAAAAAAATTGTATTTTTTTAGTTTTAAAAGAAAACGATAACTTCACGAGGAAGGGTCTTCAAATACTAATCTTCACACGTAAGCACGATAATTGCACACACCTCCCCGACAACGACGCCAAAAATTTGATTTGATCTTATATATATATATATATATATATATATATATATATATATATTCCGTAAGGTTTTTAAGAAGATTACTTTTAACCAAAGTAAAATTCAAAACCTTCCCGGGTCGTGATCCGAACGAGGCGTGAATTAAAAATCAAGGTTAAGTTCGTGATCGAGTGATTGAATGATCTAATTTTTGGTTTAGATTCTATTTCTACAAATGAAATGCAAAAACAAGTAAAGACAAGCTAAAAACTAAAACAATTAAGATTAAGACACGAAAACGATAACGGGATCCTAAACCCGGAGCCTTTATAAACCTAAATTCTAAAATTTTAACCCTAAAAATGCAAATTTAATTTTTAACAGTCCTAAATTATTAAAAATAATTTTAGAAAAAAGAATTATATTTTTTTGACTTTTATTTAATTTTTTATGAATTAAAAAATGATTTAATCTAAAAATATTATTAAAAGTAACTAATTTAGAAAAATCTGAAAAATTCACGAAAAGTACTTTGATCAATTCTAATCCTAGAAAAAATAGAATGGGGCAAACAGCTTATTGGAATAAGCAGTAAATAAGCTTAAAAGAGCTAAAAGGCTTAAATGGCAAAAGGGTTTAAAAGTAAAGTAGTGTGAAGCTTTAACGAAAAAGACCCAAGGGCGAGTTGGTAGTGAGTGGTGTGTTAAAATGTTGGTGAGTTAAGGTTGAGGTCTCAGGTTCGAAACTAAGACTTCCCTGTACTCCTAACATTTTTTTTGTTTTTGGATTTTTCTTTTTGGAAAAGTTGAAATAAGCTATATTAATCACTTTTAATAAATGGACTTTTATCTTAAACTTAATAATAAGCTAGGAAAAATCTAAATAAAGGTGACAATTTTGCTTATTTTGACTCAAAGGAATATTGCTAAACTGTTAGGCTATTTGGGGACATAATAAGCAACAAGAAAATAAAGAAGCTGAAAACAGATAAACACCTAAACCTAATAAGCATAAGGGACAAGAAATAAGCAAACAGAATAAGCTAAACAACAGCTAAAACCACTTAGACAGCAGGGGAAAAAACTTTTGACCAACTTTGAGCTTAAATTTAAGGACCAATAAGCATTTATCATAAGTTCAAAACTAAAAGTAACTTTTGTGCTATAAGCTAGTTACCAAATAAGCAAGATTTAAGCAACTTGGAAA
The DNA here is from genome assembly GCA_026074375.1 of Tanacetum coccineum. Taxonomy (NCBI): domain Eukaryota; kingdom Viridiplantae; phylum Streptophyta; class Magnoliopsida; order Asterales; family Asteraceae; genus Tanacetum; species Tanacetum coccineum. Next base: position 48,753 of record BQNB010012425.1, read on the forward strand.
AGAAATAAGCTAGAAAAAATGCAAATGAAAATGACAGATGTGGATAAAAACTTAAAGGCTTTTTAGATAAAATTGATTTAGCTCAAAATGCTTAAATAAGCTAACACCAATACTTAATAAGCCAACTAATCCTCAAAACAGTCTTAATAAACTAATCTAAACTAGAAATAAGCAAATCCCTAATGCTAGAACTTAGAAAATCAAAATAAGCAGTTTTGACAAAACACAATCAAAATGGACTAAAGAGCACTTTTCAAACTGAATTTTAAGCTACTTGACCAATAAGCTAAACCTTAAAAACTCAAAACAGATTAAGCTTTATATCCAAAGATTCTATGCTATGAAAATCAAGACCTAAAACAGATTAAATCTAACCTAGAATTGAGATTGAAAATGGACTTTTAACTTTTAAAACTGGTACTATGAACTTTGACAGATTTTGACAGAAACACAAACCACAATAGCAGACCTATGTAGCCTTGTTTCTACTTTATTTTTAGACTTAAACATGCATAAAAACAACATCTACAAGCTCCTAATCAAGATCTAAGCAAATAAGCCAAAATATCAAACTCAAAACACCACAGATTAAAACTAAGAATAGATTAAACCTTAAACTTGATATTTGAGCATTGAAAACTGAATTAAACTAACTTTTAGACTAAATTTAAACTGGTTAAACTTGATTTAAAGGTCAAAAGAGATCAAACAGTACTAACTTAAGTTAGTACTGCTTGTTCCAAACACCCCTTTAAAAACTAGTTTCCATTTTAAAACTACAAAAGAGTGAATTAAGCTAAGATTTGTAAAAATAGATATAGTATTAAGCAATTTAAGGACAATTAAGCAATTACTAACAGAGAATTAGCACTTACAATAAGTAAATAAGAACAAGTACTTTTAAGCTTTTAAATGGTAGTTTTAACTTAAAATATAACTAAATGATATCTAAGCAATAAGCAAGCATGAATAAGCAATAAACAACATTAATAAGTAATAATAAGCAGTAATAAGCAAAGAAATAAGTAAGAACAGTAAATAAGCTAAAATGAGAAAAGGAGAAGAGTACCTTGCCCTTTGCTCTAAACAAGGGCAAATAAGCTCTCAAGGAGCTGATGTACAAGCTCCAGCTTATCATAGATAAGCTGGTAAAACCCATAAGCCCTTCCAAATCTGGCTTATCATCCATTTTAGCTTTTAAGTGATTTTTGAGTAAAAATGACTTTGACTCTATAAACTATGAATAAGTTTATATAACTTAAGTTAAACGGCTTAAATGTAAGAGAACTAGAGCTTATATGAGCTTAATAAACATTTTCAAAACATAAATTGCAAATTTTTTTTAACATAAAACTTAAAATTTTCATTAAACTTTTTAAAACATTACATTACTTGAAAATAAGAACAATAAGCTAAACATTACACTAATAAGCTGTAAATTACAAGAAAAAGATAGATTAAAAACTAGATGCCCTAATGGCCTATTTATAGATGAAGGAGAAGCTTCTAGGTCTTAGACTTGTGTTTCTTCTGTGGGAGGGGTTGAGAGTGCTCTCCAAGCCTTCAATCCTAGCCCTTGAATCCCTTGTTGTGTTTCTTTATCTTTGATCATAACCCTTGATTTCTCTTGTCCAATGAGTCTTCAAGGGATTGCCAACATGGCTTGTCTTCTTATGAGAGTAGGTTAAGGTAGGTTGTCGGGTTGTGGGGAAAAGGTTAAATGGGTTTTGTTGGTTTGCAGGGTACGATTGTCAGGGATGGATGAATAGTGATTTTGGCGAGAATTGTTTAATCGTTTAATTTGGGGGTAAAGGGTAACGGTTGTTAGGGGAAAAGGAAGATGTAGGGACTAACGATGCAATAGTCAAGGACTAACTATGTTAGTCCGTAAGGACTAACGGTGTAAAAGGCTTAAGGGTTTATGGTTAAGTGTTTGATGGGCTTTTGGTTTGGGCCGGTTTTAAAATAAATGGATTCAAGCTTAAACTTTGGGCTTTTAATTATACAAAAAATAAACGGATGACCGTCCGACCACAGCCTCTTATGGCAGCATCTACTGAGGCACTGATTGCTGCAGTTGCCGCTACATTATCACCTCCACCATCACCACTTACATCATACTCATCACCACTACCACAGATACCATCTCCACCACTACCTACTAGCCCTACTGATGCTGGAGCACCTTTGGGCTACAGAGCTGTTATGATCCGGTTGAGAGCCGAGTCACCATCTACTTCCCATCCACTACTATTACCACCACCTATTGTACTTCCACGTACCAGAGCATCCATGGTTCTGATAAGAGCTGCCGCACCGTCCACCTACATCCTAGCACCTCGATCAGGGACACTACCATCAGGGACACCACCACTTTTACCTATACCATTACCTACATCATCACCACCTTTGCTTCTACCCTCTACTGACTGTAGAGTGGATGTTCTCGAGGTTACATTACCGCCTCGAAAGAGGTTGTGCATTGCTCCCGGTCTCAGATATGAGATCGAGGAGAGCTCATCTGCTCCTACTGCTAGACCTACTGGAGGCTTTAGAGCAGATTATGGTTTTGTTGGCACTCTGGATGCTGAGATTAGACGTGACCCAAATAGAGAGATAGGTTACGAGATTACTGATGTTTGGGAGGATACAAATGAGATTGCAGAGGAGATACCAGAGACTGATGTGGCAGAGTTGTGTCAGAGAATGACAGATTTTATCACTACTTTTAGGCAGGATACAAATGAGATTTTTAGGAGACTTGACGATGCACAGGATGACAGATAGGTGATATGCTGTCAGCTCAACTTGTTACATAGAGATAGGCGCTCCCATGCTCGCACGACTAGACTTATGGAGGGTGAGGCCAGAGCTGCTCATAAGGCTTGGGCATAGTCTATGGATGTCAGTGATATGGAACGTTCTGAGGTTAGAGCACTACGGACTACGGTTTTAGCACAACAGACTGAGATTGGAGATTTATGGGCTACAGACCGCAGACGACAGGCATAACTCGTAGAGGCATTGAGGACATTGCAGACTCAGATGGTAGCACTACAGAGTCAGCAGAAACCTGCTAAGGATCCAACACATCCTGATGTACTAGAGGAGGCCAGTAGTAGTTCTTAGATCTGGTTATGTCTTAGCTATTTTGTATAGCCTACTAAGTATTACGGGGTAACTCCCGGCTAGTAAGGCTCTAGGTTTTGTTTTCATCTTGTAACCTAATGGTAGTGATCATTTTGTAACTGAATCGATCATGTATGTTTTCCAGATTATATATGGAATGGATGTATTATGTCATGTCTGTAATCGAATTTATTATGAATGAATGTCGATTTAGCTACACCATTGTTAATTTCAATTCGGTTGTATATTTCACTGTGTGATATGATCTCAATGTTTACTATATACCTCTCTTGTGTTGTGATCTCACTTTATTTATTATGTATATGTCATGTCGTGGTTATGATTGTATGAAATCTAACGTGTATTATATTTCTGGTGATTTTGAAGAAAATGGAACCAAAGAAAATAACCACAAGGGCATCACCAGCTACAACAACCACCACCACACCTGTCACCAATGGCCAGCTTAAGGCATTGATCGACCAAGGCGTTGCTGATGCATTAGCAGCACGTGACGCTGACAGAAGCCGGAATGGCAATGACAACCATAATTCAGGAACGGGTAGTAGAAGGATAGAACGAATTGCTCATGAGTGTACTTACACTGACTTTCTCAAATGTCAACCCATGAACTTCAAGGGTACTGAAGGAGTTGTTGGTCTAACTCAATGGTTTGAAAGAATGGAGACTGTCTTCAATATCAGTAACTGTGTAGTCGAGAACCAAGTTAAGTTTGCTACTTGCACCATTCATGGTGTTGCCTTAACATGGTGGAAATCCCATGTCAAGAAAATTGGTCAGGATGCCGCTCACGACATGCCTTGGAACACACTTATGAAAATGATGACTGCTAAGTACCGCCCTCAAAATAAGATTAAGAAATTGGAGATGGAGATCTGGGAGTTGAAGGTAAAGGGTATTGACTTGGCAAGTTATACTCAATGCTTTCAGGAGTTAGCTTTGATGTGCAGAAGGATGTTTCCCGAAGAGTCTGATAAGATTGAAAAGTATGTCGGCGGCCTTCTTGACATGATACATGGGAGTGTAATGACGTCTAAGCCGAAGACAATGCAGGATGCAGTTGAATTTGCAACTGAGCTGATGGATAAGAAGATCCGCACTTTTGTTGAACGTCAGACTGAGAATAAAAGGAAGTTTAAGGACACTTCAAGGAACAATCAGAACCAACAATAACAAAATAAGAGGTAGAACACTAGTAGAGCCTACACTGTTGGGCCTGGGGAGAAGAAGCCATATAGGGGATCTAAGCCACTATGCTCTAAATGCAACTATCACCATGATGGTCCGTGTGCTCCCAAAGCCACAAGTGCAACAGATTTGGCCATCTGGCCCGTGACTGTAGGAGTCCTACAAATGCCAATACTGCTAACAACCAAAGGGGCACTAGGGCAGGTCAGAAAGCTACTTGCTTTGAGTGTAGAGCCCAGGGACATTTCAAGAGGGAGTGTCCAAAACTGAAGAACAACAATCGTGGTAATCAAGGTAGAAATGGCAATGTACCAGCAAAAGTGTATGTGGTGGGCAATGCAGGGACAAACCCGGACTCTAATGTTGTCACGGGTACATTCCTTCTAAACAACCGCTATGCTTATATCCTATTTGATACTGGTGCCGATAGGAGTTTTGTGTCTACTGCATTTAGGTCCCAAATTGATATCACACCAACTACATTAGACCATTATTATGATGTTGAACTAACTGATGGGAAAATTATTAGGATAAACACTATCATTCGGTGTTGTACATTAAACTTCTTAAATCATCCATTCAATATAGACTTAATGCCCGTGTAACTTGGTAGTTTAGATGTCATAATTGGTATGTATTGGTTGGCAAAGTACCATGCTGTCATTGTTTGTGCCAAGAAAATCGTCTGTATTCCCTGGGAAATGAAACGTTGATTGTTCGTGGTAACGGAAGCAACCAGGGAAACAAGACTCGATTGAACATCATCTCGTGCACTAAAACGCAGAAGTACATGCTAAAAGGATGTCATGTCTTTTTGGCTCATGTTACTACAAAGAAGACTGAAGACAAGTCGGAAGGGAAGCGACTTGAGGACGTACCAAAATATTTGAGATTTTCCTAAAGTATTTCCCGAGGACTTGCCGGGTCTTCCACCGACTCGACAAGTGGAATTTCAGATTGATCTAATGCCTTGTGCTACACCTGTAGCACGAGCACCTTACCGATTAGCTCCATCTGAAATGAAGGAATTGTCAGACCAACTTCAGGAGATTTCTAACAAAGGCTACATAAGGCCAAGTTCCTCATCTTAGGGAGCTCCGATCTTGTTTGTCAAGAAGAAGGATGGATCATTTCGAATGTGTATCGACTACCGAGAACTCAACAAGCTAACGGTGAAGAATCGTTATCAACTCCCAAGGATCGACGATTTATTTGATCAACTACAAGGATCCAACGTTTATTATAAGATAGACCTGCGATCAGGTTATCATCAACTTTGAGTACGTGAAGAAGATATTCCGAAGATGGCATTCAGAACTCGATATGGTCATTACGAGTTCCAAGTTATGCCATTTGGTTTGACGAACGCACCAACGGTATTTATGGATCTTATGAATCAGGTGTGCATGCCATATTTGGATAAGTTCGTGATTGTCTTTATTGACGATATCCTTATCTATTAAAGGAACAAGAAGGAACATGAAGAACATCTTAAGGCAATTCTGGAATTGCTTAAGAAAGAGGAGTTGTATGCTAAATTCTCTAAATGTGAATTTTTGATTCCCAAGGTACAATTTCTCAACCACGTGATTGATAGTCAAGGCATTCCCGTGGATCCCGCCAAGATCGAATCCATAAAAGATTGGGCATCTCCTAAAACACCAACGAAGCTTCGTTAATTTTTAGGTCTTGCTGGGTATTACCGAAGATTCATTGAAGGATTTTCGAAGATCGCCAAGTTAATGACCAAACTTACTTAGAAAGGAGTTAAGTTTGATTGGGGTGACAAGGAAGAAGTCGCCTTCTAGTTAATAAAGCAGAAGTTGTGTAGTGCGCCAATTCTGGCTCTACTTTAAGGAAGATAATTTTGTGGTCTATTGTGATGCTTCGCATAAAGGATTGGGTGTTGTATTAATGAAAAGGGAGAAAGTAACTGTTATGCATCACGCCAATTGAAAATTCATGAGAAGAACTATACGACTCATGATTTGGAACTCGAATCAGTAGTGTTTGCTCTAAAAATTTAGAGACACTATTTGTACGGAACCAAGTGTATGGTGTTCGCAAATCACAAGAGTTTACAACACATTCTTGATCAAAAGGAGCTGAACATGAGGCAACGTCGTTGGTTAGAGTTGCTCAGCGATTACGATTGTGAAATACATTACCACCCAGGGAAAGCAAACGTAGTGGCCGATGCCTTAAGCCGTAAAGAACTGAATAAGCCATTACGGGTTCGAGCCTTAGTCATGACTATTGGTTTGAATCTCCCCAAACAAATTCTGGAAGCTCAAATAGAAGCACTAAAACCAGAGAACTTCAAAAGGGAAGACGTAGGAGGTATGATCAGGAAGGATATACCTAAGGAAAGGTTGGAACCCCGCGCCGACGGAACTCTATGCTTAAATGGCAGGAGTTGGTTACCATGTTATGGTGATTTAAGGACTGTGATCATGCACGAGTCCCACAAGTCAAAATACTCTATCCATCCAGGTTTCGACAAGATGTATCAGGACATGAAGAAGCTATATTGGTGGCCCAATATGAAGGTCGACATCGCCGCCTATGTTAGCAAATGTTTGACATGTGCTAAGGTCATGGCTGAACACCAAAGGCCATCGAGTTTATTGGTGCAACCCGAGATACCTTAATGGAAATGGGATAATATCACTATGGATTTTATCACGAATCTTCCTAAGTCGTCACAAGGTTATGACACTATTTGGGTGATTGTTGACCGACTTACTAAATCTGCAATCTTCATACCATTGAGGGAACTGATCACATGGAAAGATTGGCAAGAATGTACCTGAAAGAGGTAGTCACGAGGCATGGAATACCTATCTCAATCATTTGTGATCGCGACCCTAGGTTCGCATCATATTTCTAGAGGTCACTTCAGAAGGCATTCGGTATGAATTTGGATATGAGTACTACATACCATTTGCAAACTGATGGCCAAAGCGAGAACTATCCAAACTCTCAAGGATATGATATGTGCTTGTGTGATCAATTTTAGAAATGGTTGGGTTAAACATTTTCCATTAGTTGAGTTTTCATATAACAATAGTTATCACGCTAGCATTAAGGCTGCACTATTTGAAGCACTTTATGGTCAAAAGTGTCGTTCACCTGTTTGTTGGGCCGAGGTTGGAGAAGTTCAACTCACCAGTCCAGAAATAGTTTAAGAGACAACCGAGAAGATCATCCAGATCAAACAAAGGATTCAAGCCGCTCGTGATCGACAAAAGAGTTATGCCGATTTAAAGCATAAGCTGATGGAATTTCAAGTTGGAGATAGAGTTATGCTTAAGGTTTCACCTTGGAAAGGGGTCGTACGTTTTGGAAAACGGGGGAAGTTAAACCCCAAATATGTTGGACCTTTCAAGGTGTTGGATAAAGTTGGAGCCGTTGCTTACAAGCTTGAGCTTCCTCAAGAGTTGAGCAGGGTTCATCATACGTTTCATGTATCCAACTTGAAGAAGTGCTATGCCGACGAACCATTAGCCGTTCCGTTAGATGGACTCCATATTGATGACAAGCTTCATTTTGTCTAGGAACCAGTAGAGATCATGGATCATAAAGTTAAATGATTGAAACAAAGTCGTATTCTAATCATTAAGGTTTGGTGGAACTCTAGAAGAGGTCCTGAGTTCACATGGGAATGTGAAGACCAATTTCAAAAGAAGTATCCGCATCTCTTCACAAAGACCGCACCGTCGTCAAGTTCCACGTCTTAAGCCTTGAGGTCAAGGCTCATTTAACAGAGGAAGACTATAACACCCCGTGTTTACAGGTCATTTGACGACGTCATTTATTTCACTATTTATTTTTACTCTTGTACGCGTTGCTTTTAATTTTAATCGTTAAGTTAAATCGCGTAAGATAAAAATTATCATTCAACGTAAACGGGCATCAAACAAATAAAAGTTTACGTCAAGCAAGTGTTAGATAATTATTTGGAGGATAATATTAACTTTGCACATATTATTATTTATTGGTTTTTACTAAAGTGTTTACGTTCACGAAAAATGAGCAATCTAGCATTCACGAGAACTAATCAAAACTTATCTACGCTTCAACAAATACCCATTATTATACCCAATACCTAAAGTTTTATAAAACTTCGAATATTGCTTATAAGAACCAAACCAAAACCAAATACTACAAGTATTCACTTCTACCCTTAAACTACAAATTTAAAACTACAAGTAATACAAGATTTTCAACTTAAAATATCAAGACTTTTCCTAGTTCCCCCCCCCTAAAATTTCAGACACAAACATAGTCCCAAAGGGACATGAAGCACACAATAACTTTACCAAGTACTTAATCAACCTAGGGCTCATTATAACTTAGATCATGACTAGTAATCTTGACCAAAAATTCTCCTTGGTTTGCTCCTTGTGTCCACTGTCCTCCCCCCCTTGGTTCTTCTATTCTTGACTTCCAATAGTGTATTTGACTCACTACTTGTATATATAGAGGCTTACACTTGTAGATATAACACACATACATTTCCTTAAGCAAAACCAACACAAACTCTCTCTTTGGTGCTCTCCCTACCCACGGCTCACATACAAACACAAACAAACATCCATACAATTTTTCCTAGCAAGTATTCAAGTGTTCTAACATCATATCTAATATATTATAAGGTGTATTGAAGGCTTGGTTTAGCATTTACAAGGGTTTAATCAAGAAAGTTTAAGATTAGAGTTTCTTGAAAAGTTAGGATTTTCTAGTCCTGGAAGCTTGGGTTTTGATTCTAAACTAGGGTTTAGAACTTGTATATCTTCATCATACATCATCTTAAGGTCATCTAAAAACCCTACACTCTTTACATTTATGATTTATGTGTATATAATGTTTATATAGTAAATCACCATCTAGGAAATATATTAAGATGTGAAATGGATTTTTACATTAGATCATGGTTTGAAATACTTGTTCATATGTTATATTGGTGATTAAAAACATGTTGGAATGAAAGTATGTACATTATACAAGTGTGGATTAATTTATAAAAGTATATATAAATTAATTGTTTAGAAGTTACTTATTAAAGTTTATAAATAAACAAATGGAAGGACTTGATATTTATGGTCAAATAATGGACTAGAGGACTTAAAGTATATAAGATTTATGGTATAAGATATGGTAAAGAACTTATAACATTACATTATGCCAAAGGTTTATAAAAATAAGTTTAAACACTTTTTATATAAAAACTCCAAACATTCTGTTTTAAATCAAAAAATAATGTATTTAATTTATATTTTATTAAAATACTACATGTTGTGAGGATCGTAGGCATATAAAGAACTCGAAAATCCGAGCTATCACGAAGAAGATACGCCATTTGCAAGTTTACAATAATAAATACTTTTATAAAAATAAATTACTGTTCATTTCAGAAACTTTTTGGAAAATATTTTATTTAGATAGAACTTTTAATTACGAAGACGTGCTCGAAAGAATCACTAAAATCGGAGTTAAAACGAATAAGATATGACTTTTATGAGATTTCGATAATTAAATTTATAAAAATAATTTTATAAATAACCATGAACAGTAAAAACTACCGTTCATCAGTGATTTAAAAATATTAAAATGTAATATTTTGATACATCTTCTTAATACGAAACCGTGGACATAAAGAACGTACAAAACGGACTTAAAACGAGAAAGTTACGACATTTTTACTAAGGTAATATTTTAAACATTTTAACTTTATAAATATTATTTCCCAAATACAATTAGATGGTGATGTAGCTATATAAAATTATATATGGTATTAGTTGTGTTAAATACATTAGACTCATACGACCTATAATCAATTAGGTTGCATTCGGACATTTACATGACGCATTTTCATTATGTGATTTGCATTGTTGATTCATTCACACAAGGTGAGTTCATAGCCCCACGTTTTACATTTATAATGATTTACAAGTTTTGGGGTGAGAAACATGCTTTGTTTTACCATTGGACACAAGTGAACATTTTTACATTATGATTATGTGTTTGCCTAAGTAGCGATAACCCACTGAGCCCATTATTATGAACTGTCAATAAATGAGTAAGCGTGAATGTTATAAATAGATCTATTTGGGATTGACCTCCCAGTTTGGGTGAGTAGCACTCACTCTGCCAGTTTGCCGAACAACGAACGTATACCATGTCAGATTTGGGATGTTGCGGGTTAGAACATCATCAAGGGCAATGTAGGCAATTTATATCGCAATTCATACATGTCGATCTTCAGTGTCATGAACTTAGGGAAACGTAATTACATTTTTGTGATGTTTGCATTTGTTGCATTATCATACAATTGGGAAATCTTGTGGTCCTACATTATACATTTTACAAACCTATGAATTCACCAACATTATTGTTGATGTTTTAAAGCATGTTTTTTCAGGAGGTCAATGAGGTACAAGACAAGGGATACATTGGTGGTCACATTTTGGAAGTCATGTGCATTAAAGATTTGGTTGCATTACATTTTGGGGAAATATTTGTTATGTGCTAGAATCTTTACCTTTTGAACAATGAACAAGTGAAGCTATGAGCTTTTGTAACAAATAATTTGTTTAAATCCAATGTATCAGTTTTACGACTCTATTTGAGGTCGTTCTCATATACATCTTGTGCTATTGATCTATGAAGTAACGCTCCCATGACCCATTATTCCGTTGCGACCTGATTTGGGGGTGTTACACATTATGGTAGTACATGCGCAATACATCAAAACCAAAAAAGGAGAAAGCATCAATGGTGGTGTTTTGGTACACGGTAATAGTGATGACACGTCGTAGTTGGTGATAATGTAAAGACAAAAACAATGTAAATTGTTAGTATTCCAAAAACGTCGTGGTTAACTTTACCATCTCAAGGAAACATCTCTTCTTTTACCATCTCAAGCCAACACCTCTTCTTTCATCGCGTTAACAAATCGTACACAATCACTTTCTAAAATGAATATATCATCTATTCATGATCATTTTAATACTAAAACAAATAACCCATAATTTAATGTGAATTTCAAATTGTGTAACCGAAAGTTAAATATAGTTAGAGAGAATTGAAAAAATGGTCCTTGTGGTTTGGCCAAATTGCACGTTTGGTCCGTCGAGTTTCGAAATTGCAAAAAACGTCCGTGTGGCGAAGGTTTGGTTCCACTTTTGGTCCTTGATCGAACTAAAATGACTGAAATACCCTCGTCTTCTTCTTTTTTTATTTTCTCTTTGAATATTTATATTTTTCAATAAAAAAATAAAGAACACCTAAACCCCACATGATTAACCCTACACACCAAACGCACGCCTCTTTTATCCTAAAACAAGATTCACTCTTATCTTCTATCCCTCATTCCTTATGATATCACACAAACACCTACAAAACCTTGTTATCCTATCATAAAACAAAACACAATAGCACTATCCTCATAAACGTAGACAACCCCATAAAGTAACACTTTTTGGTTCGAACTAGCACACCCCACGAAGAACAGAGTTTAACTTTAAGATCTTTAAAGAACTCACATGTTGGTTTCATCTTGTTTATGATTTTCGTTCTTGAAGATTTAATTATGGGCTTGATCATGTGGTGAAAGGTCCATTTATAAAGTGGATCTAGGAATGTAACCTTTCGACATTATGCCATATTTGGACACATAGGCTAAAGGGTCAGGGGAATGGGTTTTTGTGTTTAAAAGATTAATGGTGGTGGTGGCCCTACATCTTTAGCTATATCCGGTGACAACAGTTGTGGCGGAGGCTGCGGTGGCTAAGGTTAGAGTAGAAGTAGTGGCAGAGGTTGTGGTGATTATGGTTAGGGTTAGAAGTGTGGTGGCAGCAGGGTGGCTAGGGTAGGGTTAGAAGCAGTGACGGACCCAGGAATATCGCTTGTGGGGGGCAATTTTTTTTTTTGCAATGGCAACAAAATGTGGAAGAAAAAACTAAGATCGAAATGATAAATCAAGTATTTTTAGTTAGAGATAAAGATTTATAAGATTTTAAAGTGTTGAATTTGGGTTTTAATACGTGAGTAGGGGGCACTTTCGAAAAAAGGACAAAATTACACTAAATTTTTGACTTTTTCGACAAGCCATGGGGGGCACTTGCCCCCCATATTTAACAAATAGATCCGTCCCTGCTCGTATGTATTTATACTAAAGTTTGGAGGGTGAAAATGGCGATTTAATGCCAAAAAAGGAAAACCCCAACGGGCAAAAAAGTGTGTAGGTGTGGAATCTAGGAGTGCAAGAAAATTTTGAACACAGTCGCTGTAGTGAAATTGTTGCGTTGCGACTTTTTTGTCTCGAGCGAGATGCGGCATGGGGGGCCGTATCTTTGCCCTCTATATCTTAACACATAAGTGAGATCCCGTTCATGGTTTAGAAGTAGTGATGCGTATTAAGAGCTGGTTAGAAGTAGTGATGCAAGAGGATGATGTATTGTTGTTTACAAAAGTGATGGATTTAATATACTTAGTTTTGTTAATGGGTTGCTGATGTTTAGATTTAATTGTGGGTACATGTGTGTGGTGTTGAAGATGTGTAAGTGTTATGAAATTTAGTTATGAAAGATATAAATTGAAAAATATAAATATAGAAGATTTAATTCTGAGCTTGATCATGTAGTTTAGGTGTTCTTTATTTTTTTATTGAAAAATGTTAATACAAATTATGTCTAAAAAACGTTATTTATATTTTTTGACATCTCTACGTTTTGAAGATGACAAAATGTAAAAACATTTACGATAAAAATAAACGTTTACATGCTATTAATCGTAAACTTCCATTTCTATGCAAATCACTTAAGGTATGTACAAACAAATCATTAAACATGATTAGTGATCAATTTTTTTTTCTTAACCATTACATTTCTACAAAAGTATTTTTACAAAAATAAAACTATACAAAATATTTTTATTAATAAAATAAATGTTTTATTTAAACATAAAAATTCAAATCTGGTTTTCCCTCCAAAATGGAAACTTTTACACCAGATTTAACCTTCCTCACTAAAAGACAAAAATAGGAGCTTCAATCTAGTGGCAGCCCCCTGATAGGCTGGGCGGTCCCCAGATATATCTGGGACCGTCAGAACCGCCACCAGGAGACGTTGGGATTTCCTGCCTATAAATACTACACTATTCTCAGTAGAAAAACATATCTCTTTGCACGAATTTTTCAGTTATCTTTCTCTTTAAAAACCTTATTTCTCTCACTAAATCTCTTGATCACTAACATTGTCTAATCTTGTTTTAAGTGATCCAATCTCATCTTCTACCTTCTTCCTTCTTCTATCAAGTGCAAGAGAAGAACACTCATATTCGCCAAGAAACGAAGTGTTGTAGATTAGTGATTTCTTCTCTCTTCTTCTAAGATCCAAAATTCTATTTTCTTGATCTTGTGTTTGTGTGTAAAATCAGATAGTATACAAATCCGATTGTGTTGATCGTGTGTTGGTTAGTATTTTAGTCCTTAAAATACATTGGTGAAGTAGTAGATTGGTTTTAGCTAAGATTAGGACTCGACATCTAGCTTAGTGTCAGAAAATAACGTAAGCGACGTGTAAACGGTTTTCTCCGCCTAAAGGGAGCTTGTTAACATAGTGAAATCTCGAGTCGTTACTCGGGGAGTGGATTAGGGCGAAGAGGAGCTTCGTAGCCGAACCACTATAAATCTTGGTGTCTTGGTTTGATCGTTCTTTACCTTATCTCTTTATTTGGTTTGTGTTTCTCATTTATAGTTTGTATTATTATTACAAGTAGATAGTTATCTTGATTATTCATATTGTTGATTGATTGAACATATACTCGAATCTAACAATTTTAGAAGTAAAAATTTAAAACGCCAATTAACCGATAAACTATTCAACCCCCTTGTAGTTTCCACAATTGGTATCAGAAGCCGAGGTCATTCAAGATTTTTAAAATATACTGTATTTTAAAGTTTCGATCGATCTATGGATTCCGACAAATATCCAGAAGGGCAATCAATGCAAAGACCGCCATTCTTTGAAAGTGATAGTTTTATTTATTGAAAAAATAGATTCAAAACCTATGTGAAATCAAAAGATCTTGATCTTTGGCATGTTATTACTAACGGTGATTTTCAACTCATTGAACAAAATCCAGAATCCAAATTAGATGAGGTTATCCCTTTTGAAAAACAAAGTGATGATCTTAAGAAAAGACTTGCGAAAAATAACAAAGTTAAAATGGTTATTTACAACGCTTAGCCTAGAAAAGAATATGAAAGAATTTTCATGTGTAATACAACAAAAGAAATTTGGAAAACTTTGTTAATGACCCATCAAGGTAATAGCCAAGTCAAAGATAACAAGATTGACCTTTTGGGACAACCATATGAACAATTTGCCATTAATTAAAGACGAATCTATAGATAGTGCTTTTGCTATATTTAATACTATTATTACTAGTCTAAAAGCTCTTGATGAAGGTTACTCTAGCAAGAACTGTGTTAGGAAGCTTTGTAGGGCTCTACATCCCAAATGGAGAGCGAAGATCACAACAATTAAAGAGTCGAAAGACTTAACATCACTATCCCTTGATGAACTCATTGTAAATCTAAAAGTCCATGAGATGATCATCAAGAAAGATTTCAAAATAGTCAAAGCTACAAGAGAAAGGAGATCTCTTACTTTAAAGGCTAAAAAGGAATCTAGTGATGAAGAATGCTCGACTTTCGGAAGTGAAGACGAAGAGTACGCCATGGCGGTTAGAGACTTCAAGAAGTTCTTCAAGAGAAGAGGTAGGTTTGTGAGACAACCTAGGAACGACAAAAAGACCTTTCAAAGAAGCCGAGACGACAAGAACAGCAAAAGCGAAAGGAAGTGCTTTAGATGCGGAGACCCAAACCATCTTATTGAAGAATGTCCAAAACCACCAAAAGACAAGAACCAAAGAGCATTTGTCCTAGGTTCTTGGAGTGATAGCGGTGAAGAAGATGATGAAAAGTCTAAAGAGGAAACGTGTCTCGTGGCTCAAAGCATCAAATGAGATATGCCTTGGAGTTGACTTGGAACCCGATGAGTGGATAAAAGATAGTGGATGCTCTAAACACATGACGGGTAACCAAAAGCTCTTCTCAACCTACACGACATACAATGGAGGTAATGTTATTTTTGGTAGTAATCTACGCGGAAACATCATTGGCAAATGTACGATCTCTTAGGATTCAACTTGCTAAGTGTAGGACAAATATGTGATAGTAAGTGTTAGGTTATCTTTTCTAAAAATGATAGCGAGATAGTTAAGGACAGTAAAGTCATAAGTAGAGGTATTAGGAAGAAAGGCTTATATGTGATAAAATTAGGAACTAAGCCTGAAGACAAAATTTGTCTTGCAATGATTGATGAAAACTCCAACTTGTGGTATAGGAGATTAGGTCACGCTAATATGCGTCTCATTCAATCGTTAGCATCTAAGGAATTAGTTAGAAACTTACCTAAGCCTACATTTGATCAACACTTTTGTGATGCTTGTAAAATTGGAAAACAAGCTCACACTAGTCACAAAGCTAAGAATATGGTCTCAACGACTAGATACTTAGAACTTCTCCATATGGATCTCTTTGGTCTATCCGCCGTACCGAGTTAAGGAGGAAACCTCTACACCTTAGTAATAGTTTACGACTATTCTAGGTATACATGGACAAGATTTCCTAAAACTAAAAACGAAGCCTTTGATCAATTCAAAATATTTAGTAGGAAAATACAAAACCAACTAGGATGTTCTATAGTGTCAATTAGGACGGACCACGGTAGGGAATTTGATAATGAAGTGCAATTTGGAGACTTTTGTAATGCCAATATTCACCAATCTGCACCGCTGCAGAGGTTGCGTCCTAAGCTTCGAGGACAACAAGCTTCTTTAAGGCTGGAGAATTGACAACACCAAAAATTTCCGTTCAATAAGTTAGCCGTTTCCGTGTAGTATTTTGAATTTTTAAATGTTTCGTTTAGCTTTACCGTTTAACGGGAAGTGTTTCGTCTTTTATCTGAGTAATCGTCTCAGGGAGCCCGAAACCGGGACAAACCAAATTTGTAGTATGTTGGCAATATCAGCGTTTTGATGTTTTTAAGCAATATTAAAATTTCGTAATTTTTGTGTACCGTTACTCGTTTTCGTTATTTACGTGCTTCGTATTATTTTAAAATTATACATGTTCATAGCATATATATTGGTATTTAATTCTCAAAAGAGCCACTATATTTTCTAGGAAAGTGGGAAAAATATCTTTGGTCCCCTCCTTTGCTCATCTCCACCGATTTCACACATACATACTAGCATAGGATTCAAAATTTCAAATTTCAAATCAATAACAAACTTGCATGAAACTTGGACAAGGACTTAGTACATTGATGTTTTGATAGGTGGATTCATTTTGGTCCCCTATTTGTGTCACCTAGCTCACGGCACACATGCTTTTGTGTGTGTTTGTGTTGGCTGTAAATAACTCTCTTCCTATAAAACCCATTTGTTCATCACTTCTTTCTCATTCACTTCACACACACATAAACTTCACTTATCTTTCTTCCTTTTTCTCTCTATTTGCCGAACCAAAACACCACCCCAAATCCTTTCATTTTTGATCTTTGATCATCCACTTGAAGATATATTGTTCGTGTTGATTGTTTGTTCATCCGGGTAATTTGTAAAACAACGTTTGGGTTGTTCTTTGATTTCTAATCTACCTTCGTCGTGTTTCTTTGTAAGTCATCTTTATTTTTCATAAATAAGTTGTACTTTTGCATTCCTATGATCATCCCGAACAAGGTGTCAAAGAGCGCTCGTTGTATAAATCATTATCTAGGTTTTCTATAAAATTTCATTCTTCAAAGTTAAATATTTTTGTTTATAAATGAAAGAAATAAAAAGTAGTTGTACTTTGCATTAATAGTTTATTGTGATTTTGTTGATATATATATTTGATATTATTACGGTTATATGTTTATTTTTTATTGATCTTGTTGATTTTTAGACTTATATATATTTTATATTTTATCATATATTATATATTTGGTATAAAATTTAACGATCAAATGTCGAAGAGGTTTAGGTTTAGAATGGACTTGTTGCGATATTTGAGGTGTTGTCGAAAATATATCGGATATACTTGCGAGTCAATAAAAGATGCACTTTGTAAAATAGATAGTTTCACGAGTTGAGGTTGATAAAAATGGAAAGTCGATATTTTTAGAAAGGCCATGCCGAAATTTCGTAAACTTTATAAAAGGGTCGAAAATATACTTATTATCAAACTTATGATAAAATGTAGAAAAACGTAAGTGTCGAGTTTAGGTCAACATTTTTAGTTATCGAGTCAACGTTGATGTGTCGGGACACTAAAAGACAAAATACACTAAAGAACGATATACACTAAAAGACGAAATACACTAAAGGATGAAATACACTAAAAGACGAAATGTACTAAAAGACAAAATACACTAAAAGATGAAATGTACTAAAAGATGAAATGTACTAAAAGACAAAATACACTAAAAGACGAAATACACTAAAAGACAAAATATACTAAAAAACGAAATACACTAAAAGACAAAATACACTAAAAGATGAAATACACTAAAAGATGAAATACACTAAAAGACGAAATATTTTCTAAGATGTTTTAAAACGTCGAGACTTGTCAAAAGTTATAACTTTTGAAAGTACGTTTTAAAAAGGGATACACCGTGTCTACTTGTGCTTGA
>BQNB010012425.1:68153-79202 GCA_026074375.1 Tanacetum coccineum
GAAACTTTCTATTTTAGGAAAGTTACCACATTTGGAAAGTTACCATTTTTGGTAAGTCTCGGCATCCAATTATATTTGTAAAAATATTTATTTACCTCGTCGAAATTTCGACTTTCAATTTGGTTATTAATTACCCATATCGGGATTATGTCCCGTATATTACCAAAGTTACTATTTTTAGAATTTTATCCGTTCAATAAACTCGTTAAGTCTAACTTGTTATACTCATAAAAATAATAGCGTTTATTATTTTTATAAACGTTCAATAAGTCTTGTATTAACCCGTTGACTTTTTAAAGTCAACATTTATATTTATCTTTACCCAAATCTGACCTGCGCCAAACGACCCTCTAAATCACATTTTCACGACTCGGTCAAAGAAGAAATTTTATGCAAAAAGATATTCCGGACAACTTTTTAGTTTTAGTCGAGACCCGAAACTCGACAGAAAATGACCAAAACGCCCCCGTAAGAATTTGCTGGAACTTGACTATTTTAATAAAAACGCAACAGTTTGACAATCGGTTTTGACCCGCTATATCACATTTTCGTGATTTTGACCAAAAAGAGATATTATATAAAACGTCATTCCGGACAACTTTCGTGTTTCGCCGGAAGGCTGAAACGGACTCGAAAGTGCTCAAAACGCCTATTGAAAATCTGGACAGAACCTATTATTTTTATAAATAGCTGAAACAAAATTTATAAAAATTCAAACTTCTTTTGGTCATAACTTCTTCGTTATTAAGAGTTACGGAACATTCGAATTACCGAAACGAACATAAAAATAAGCTCTTAAATTTAAGAATATGAAAGAGCTTATTTTTATGTTCGTTTCGGTAATTCGAACGTCCCGTAACTCTTAATAACGAAGAAGTTATAACCAAAAGAAGTTTGAATTTTTATAAATTTTGTTTCAGCTATTTATAAAAATAATAGGTTCTGTCCAGATTTTCAATAGGCGTTTTGAGCACTTTCGAGTCCGTTTCGGCCTTCCGGCGAAACAAAAAAGTTGTCCGGAATATCGTTTTGCATAAAATTTCTTCTTTGACCGAGTCGTGAAAATGTGATTTAGAGGGTCGTTTGGCGCGGGTCAGATTTGGGTAAAGATAAATATAAGTATAAAAGTCAAAGAAAGTCAAATGTTGACTTTAAAAAGTCAACGGGTTAATACAAGACTTATTGAACGTTTATAAAAAATAATAAACGCTATTATTTTTACGAGTATAACAAGTTAGACTTAACGAGTTTATTGAACGGATAAAATTCTAAAAATAGTAACTTTGGTAATATACGGGACATAATCCCGATATGGGTAATTAATAACCAAATTGAAAGTCGAAATTTCGACGAGATAAATAAATATTTTTACAAATATAATTGGATGCCGAGACTTACCAAAAATGGTAACTTTCCAAATGTGGTAACTTTCCTAAAATAGAAAGTATTCGCTTAAGCGATGTATGATATAAATAAAAGAACGATCGCAACCTAATATTGTGGGATTTTAGGATCTAAGGCGCAAGTGGATTTCTCATCACATGTGTATTTTATACGATTTCTATCGTTGCGATGTACGCATCATTCGGTCGTACTTTATTATATAGTAACCGAGCGACATAATTATAGGTCGCGGTCGAGTTCGTTATCGGTGACGCTTCGTGATTGATTGATTATTGACTGTGGTCTTCAATCAAGGTGAGTTCATAGCCCCACCTTTTCATTTTTAATGGTTTTCTTAAACTATTTTTGGGGTGAGAATACATGCTTGTTTTACCGAATAACTTATCGGTTACTACTACATAAGCGTTACATGAATGTTTTTACTAAAGCTTTTGCTTATCTACCACATGATTTCTAATACATGTTTGATACATGCTTGTTTTACCGAATAACTTATCGGTTACTACTACATAAGCGTTACATGAATGTTTTTACTAAAGCTTTTGCTTATCTACCACATGATTTCTAATACATGTTTGATACATGCTTGTTTTATAAACTGGACACAAGAAACTTTATGGTATGCTGGACCCAAATATGAGGTCAATTGCATGAGTAGTTATTGCCAAAGACCCCACATCATGAACTGTTAATTGCCTATAATGGGTGAGCGCTAGTACAAATAAATAGATCTATTGGGTTTGACAGCCCTGTCCGGGGGTATGAATCGAATCCTTTCGAGCACCCAGTCAACGGACAATTTGTATTTAGAAGTTAGGTATAAGGCAATAATACCTAGTTATGGGGCAACATGAATTACATACAAGATATGTGTTAACGTCAAGGCTTCGGTGTCATGAGCTCAATGCAATCAAGATTTATACATTGTATTCGTTGCAATGTATTCTGTTGAATTATACTTTGAAATACTGTCGCTGGCTGATCTTAAACCTTGTGGTCCACTATTGAACATTACTTGATTTATTGAAACATTACTTGGATTTCGATAACAATTCTTCTAAATGTTGTAACGCTACTTTTCTTACAGAAATATTTCTTGAACTATTTCAATACTGCTTTTACTTAAACCTATGAATTCACCAACATTATTGTTGACGATTTTGCATGTATTTTCTCAGGTTATTATATTGCTAGTTGAGCATTATGAGCATTTGAGTCGTGTGGATATCAAAACTTAAAGGACTCGGTTTTCTTCACATTCGATAATCATTTATCTTTAAAATATATGGAAATCATGTGAATCTCTTATTACCGTGGTGAAAAGGAAATTGTTGGGACCATAAATTTACTCTGATTATTTAAATCGAATGTACATTTTTATAAACGTCCTCCTTTTGAGGACGTTTTCTGTAACTTTGTACTTTATACTAATGAAGTAGCACCCCAAGTGGTATTCGCTGCGTTGTGATTTATGGGGTGTTACAGACAAAATATAACATTTTTAAAAATATTTATCTGTTATGAAATAGTATTTATTATTCTGTTCCCTAGTTATAAAATTATTTTTATAAACTTTACTTACCGTAAAACTTGCGAGAATTCATAACTCCTCGTTATAAGATCAAAAATATATGATTCAAATGTTATGGCATCAAAAAAACATGTTGTTGGTGCTCTGAGAAAAAATAACCAACCTTATATATCAATAGTATTTTGTAACTTGTTTTTATAAAATTTTCTTTTAAAACCCTTAATTATCGTATTAAAAATATGTACTATCTGAGAAAAATATCCAACCTTTTATATCAAAGGTGGTTTGTAATGAGTTTTTATAAAATTTCTTTTATAAATGCGTTTATTATCGTGTAACTTGCAAATGGCGTATCTCCTTCGTTATAAATCGGTTTTTTGAGTTTCTTACATGTTTGGAATCCTCATGAGATGTAGTATTTTATAAAAATATAAAATAAATGCATTATTTTTCGAATTTGATCAGACCACTTTGATGTTTTTGCTAAAAACATGTTTAAACTCGTTTTTGTAACTTTTTAGTTTAGTAACTTAGTTACAAGTCCATTACAACACTTAACTCTACATGTCCTACATACTTAGGGTCCTCAGTCCATCATTTGTCCAAATATTGTCTAAGAATCACAAGATCCATAAGTCTACATACTTATTTGTTCATGAACTTTTGTAAATATACTTTTTAGGTACCTTGTTTATATACAATTTTTATACATAAACCACACTTGTACATTACTTATACTTATATTCCCACATGATATTAGCATCCATATAACATATGTAAAAGTATACCAAATCACAAACAAGTGTAAAAATCCATTTTACAAGACAAGTTAAAAGTCCTAGACGGAGATAACAATACAAAACACCATATATGGCCTAATATCATGAATGTAAAGAGATTAAGGTTTTTAGATAACCTTAGTATGATGTAAGATGATTAACAACAATGTCTAAACTCTTGTTTAGCAAACAAACCCTAGCTTCCAAGTCTTACAAAACCCTAATCCAAAGAAAACCCTAATCTTAAACCTTCCATGCTTAACCCTTGTAAACACTAAACCAAGCCTTCAAACCTTCTTGGTATGCCTTAGATATGTTGTTAGAACACTTGTATATGTTGAAAATAAATTTGGTATGGATTATTTAGGTGTTTTGTGGTTGGTCGTACGTTTTGGAGAGAGCACAAGAAGCTTAAAATGTGAAATTTTTGCTAAGGAAATGAAGTGTGCGTGTTCTCTATCTAGTTGCTTGTTTTTCTTATAAAAATGAAGTGTGTGTTTTTCTATCTAGTTGCAAGCCTTTATATATCACAAGACTTAGTCAAGATTGCTTATAGAAAGTCTAGGGACAAGATGAGGAAATCAAGGAAGAAAAGACCAAGTTACTAGTCATGCCTTAATGTTTTAATGAAACATATGTTGTACATGTACCTTAGTTAGATTTTTATGATATTTATTTTGTGTTTTCTTTTATATATACAGCCACATGGGCTTATACATAATATATTTTGAAATTTTTTTGAGTATTGGGTATAAAAATGGGTATTTGTTGAAGCGTAGAAGAGTTTGGTGGTTCCGGGTATGCCTAAATGTATTTTATCGCGAAACGTAAACACTTTACATAACCAATAAAAATAAAATGTGCAAAGTTAATAATTATCCTCCAAATAATCACTTAACACTTGTTTGACATAAACATTCAATTGTTTGATGCCCGTTTATGTTGAATGATCATTTTTAGTTTACGCGATTTAACTATACGATTAAAATTAAAAGTAAATGCGTACAAGACTAAAAATAAATAGTGAAATAAATAACATCGTACAATGACCTAAAACACGGGGTGTTATAGTCTTCCCCCGTTAAATGAGCCTTGTCCTCAAGGCTTAAGACGCGGCACTTGACGACGATGCGGTCTTTGTGAAGAGGTGTGGATACTTCATCCGGAATTGGTCTTCACGTTCCCATGTGAACTCAGGACCTCGCCTAGAGTTCCATGACAATCGGGATACGGCTTTGTTTCAATCGTTTAACTTCATGATCCATGATTTCTACTGGTTCCTCGACAAACTGAAGCTTGTCATCAATATGGAGTCCATCCAACGGAATGGCTAATGGTTCATCGGCATAGCACTTCTTCAAGTTGGATACATGAAACGTATAGTGAACCCTGCTCGGCTCTTGCGGAAGTTCAAGCTTGTAAGAAATGACTCCAACCTTTTCCAACACTTTGAAAGGTCCAACATATCGTGGGTTTAGCGTCCCCCATTTGCCAAAACGTACTACTCTTTTCCAAGGCGAAACCTTGAGTATAACTTTATCTCTAACTTGAAATTCCATCGGCTTATGCTTTAAATTAGTGTAGTTCTTTTGTCGATCACGAGCTGGTGATTTTATTTGCTGTTTTATTTGATTTCGCGGTTGTCTCTTAAACTATTTTTGGACTAGTGAGTTAAACTTCTCTAACCTCGGCCCAACAAATAGGTGAACGACACTTTTGACCGTAAAGTGCTTCAAACGGTGCAGCCTTGATGCTAGCGTGATAACTATTGTTATATGAAAAATTGACTAGTGGCAAATGGTTAACCCAACCCTTTCCAAAGTAGATCACACAAGCACGCAGCATATCCTCGAGAGTTTGAATAGTCCTCTCACTTTGTCTGTTAGTTTGTGGGTGATATGCAGTACTCATATCCAAGTTTGTACCCAAGGCCTTCTGAAGTGACCTCCAAAAATTTGATGCGAATATAGGGTCGCGATCACAAATGATTGAGACATGTATTTCGTGCCTCGTGACTACCTCTTTTAGGTACATTCTTGCCAGCTTTTCCATGGGATCAGTTTCCCTCATTGGTATGAAGATTGTGGATTTACTAAGTCGGTCAACAATCACCCAAATGGTGTCATAACCTTGTGACGACTTAGGAAGCTTCGTGATAAAATCCATTGTGATATTATCCCACTTCTATTGAGGTATCTCGGGTTTCACCAACAAACCCAATGGCCTTTGGTGTTTAGCCTTGACATTCGCACATGTCAAACATTTGCTAACATAGGTGGCGATGTCGGCCTTCATATTGGGCCACCAATATAGCATTTTCATATCCTGATACATCTTGTCAGAACCCGGATGGATATATTATTTTGACTTGTGGGACTCGTGCATGATCACAGTCCTCAAATCACCATAACATGGCAACCAACTCCTGCCATTTAAGCATAGAGTTCCATCCGCGCGGGGTTCTAACTTCTCCTTTGGTATATCCTTCCTGATCATACCTCCTACGTCTTCATTCTTGATGTTCTCTGGTTTCTGTGCCTCTATTTGGGCTTCGATTCAAACCAATAGTCATGACTAAGGCCCGAACCCGTAATGGCTTATTCCGTTCTTTACAGCTTAAGGCATCGGTCACTACGTTTGCTTTCCCCGGGTGGTAACGTATTTCACAATCATGATCGCTGAGCAATTCTAACCAACGACGTTGTCTCATGTTCAGCTCCTTTTAATCAAGAATGTGTTGTAAACTCTTGTGATATGTAAACATCGTACACTTGGTTCCATACAGATAGTGTGTCTAGATTTTTAAAGCAAACACTACTGCTCCAAGTTCCAAATCATGAGTCGTATAGTTCTTCTCATGAATCTTCAATTGGTGTGATGCATAAGCAATCACCTTCTCTCTTTGCATCAACACAGCGCCCAAACCTTTGATCGAAGCATCCCAAACCTTTGATCGAAGCATCGTAGTATACGATAAAATCTTCGCTTCCTTCAGGTAAAGCCAGAATTGATGCACTACACAACTTCTATTTCAACAGTTGAAACGCTGCTTCTTGTTTGTCGCCCCAAACAAACTTGACCTTCTTCTAAGTAAGCTTGGTCATTGGCTTGGCGATCTTTGAAAATTCTTCGATGAATCTTCGGTAATACCTAGCAAGACCTAAAAATTGTCGAATCTCCGTTGGCGTTTTAGGAGATGCCCAATCTTTTATGGATTCGATCTTGGTGGGATCTACGTGAATGCCTTGACTATCAATCACGTGGTCGAGAAATTGTACCTTGGGAAACCAAAATTCACATTTAGAGAATTTAGCATACAACTCCTCTTTCTTAAGCAATTCCAGAATTGCCTTAAGATGTTCTTCGTGTTCCTTCTTGTTCTTGGAGTAGATGAGGATATCGTCAATAAATATAATCACGAACTTATCTAAATATGGCTTGCACACCCGATTCATGAGATCCATAAACACCGCCGGTGCGTTCGTCAAGCCAAATGGCATAACTTGGAACTCGTAATGACCATAGCGAGTTTTGAATGTTGTCTTCGGAATATCTTCCTCACGTACTCGAAGCTGGTGATAACCTGATCGTAAGTCTATCTTAGAATAAACATTGGATCCTTGCAGTTGATCAAATAAATTGTCGATCCTTGGGAGTGGATCTTGATTCTTTACCGTCAGCTTGTTCAGCTCTCGGTAGTCGATGCGCATTCGAAACGATCCATCCTTTTTCTTGACAAACAAGACCGGAGCTCCCTAAGGTGAGGAATTGGGCCTTATAAAGCCTTTTTTGGATAGCTCCTTCAATTGGTCTGATAATTCTTTCATTTCGGACGGGGCCAATCGATAAGGTGCCCGTGCTACAGGTGCAGCACCAGGTATCAAATCGATTTAGAATTCCACTTGTCGAGTCGGTGGAAGACCCGGCAAGTCATCAGGAAATACTTCAGGAAAATCTCGAACGATCGGTACGTCCTCAAGTCGCTTCTTCTCTGACTTGTCTTCAGTCTCCTTTGTAGTAACATGTGCCAAAAAGATAGGACATCCTTTTAGCATGTACTTCTGCATTTTAGTGCACGAGATGATGTTCAAACGAGTCTTGTTTCCTCGGTCGCTCCCGTCACCATGAACAATTAAGGTTTCATTTCCCTAGGGAATACTAACGATATTCTCGACACAAACAATGACGGCTTGGTACTTTGCCAACCAATCCATACTGATTATGACGTCGAGACTACCAAGTTCTACAGGCATTAAGTCTATGTTTAATGGGTGATTTAAGAACTTTAATGTACAACCCCGAATGATAGTGTTTCACCAAATTATTCTCCCGTCAGCTAGTTCAACATCATAATAATGATCTAAGGTAGATGGTGTGATATCAATTTGGGAGCTAAATGCAGTAGACACAAAGCTTCTATCGGCACAAGTATCAAATAAGACAGAAGCATAGCGGTTGTTTAGAAGGAACGTACCCGTAACAAAGTTTAAGTTTGGGTTTGTCCCTACACGGCCTATCGCCTATACTTTCGCTAGAGCGTTGCCATTTCCACCTTGGTTACTGCGGTTGTTGTTTTTCAGCTTTAGGCACTTCCTCTTGAAATGTCCCTAGGCTCCACATTCATAGCAAGTAGGTTTCTGACTGCCCTAGTACCCTTCTGATTGTTACCAGTATTAGCATTTGTGGGACTCCTACAGTCACGGGCCTGATGGACAACTCTGTTGCACTTGTGGCATTTGGGAGCACATGGACCGTCGTGGTGATAGTTGCATTTAAGACACAAAGGTTTAGATCCTCCGTAAGGTTTCTTTTCACCAGATCCTGTAGTGTAGGCTCTACTAGTGTTCTGCCTCTTGTTTTGTTAGTGTTGTTGGTTATCATCTTGCTTTCTTTTGTTCTCTGTCTGACGTTCAGCAAAAGTGCGGATTTTCTTGTCCATTAGCTCCGTTGCCATTTCAATTGCGTCTTGCATTGTCTTAGGCTTTGATGCTACTACACTTCCATGGATCATGTCGAGCAAACCACCAACATACCTCTCAATCTTATCTGACTCTTCAGGAAACATTCTAACACATAGTAATGCCAGTTCCTGAAAACGTTAGTTGTAACCTATCACGCGGTACCTTTTACCTTCAAATTCCACAACTCAACCTCGAGCTTCTTCATCTCACCCCTCGAGAAGTACTTGTCAGTCATCTTTTTTTCAGTCCTGCCCAAGTCATTGCATACGCAACATCATGACCAACATTCTTAACGTGGGAGTTCCACCACGTTAGAGCACCTACAATAAAAGTACAAGTGGAAAACTTAATTTGGTTTTCTACATAGCAGTTGCTTATATTGAACACAGTTTCCATTTTCTCAAACCATTGAATCAATTCGACAACACCTTTCATGCCCTTGAAATTTAGAGGTTGACACTTCATGAAGTCTGGGTAAGTGCACTCTCTAGCAACTCGTTTCGTCCGTCTAACACCCGTTCCTGAATTATGGTTGTCATCGCCATTCGTGTTTCTGTCAGCATCACGTGCTGTCAAAGCATCAGTAATACCTTGGTCGATCATTGCCTTAAGCTGGGCATTGGTGACAGAGGTGGTGGTGGCGGGATTTGTTGTTGTGGCTGGTGTTGACCTAATGGTTCTTTTTGGTGCCATTTTCTTTAAATCACAAGGAAATATAATACCCATTAGATTTTATAAAATCATAACCATGACATGACATATACACAGTAAGTAAAGCGAGATCACATCACATAGTGAAATATACAACTGAATTGAAACTAACAATGGTGTAGCTAAATCGACATTCATTCATAATAAATTCGATTACAGACATGACATAATACTACCATTCCATATATAATCTGGAAAACATACATGATTGGTTCAAATACAAAATGATCACTACGATTAGGTTACAAGATTGAAATAAACAACCTAAAGCCTTACTAGCCAGGAGTTACCCCGTAATACTTAGTAGGCTATATACAAGATAGCTAAGACCTAACTAGATCTAAGTACTGCTATCGGCCTCCTCTGGTACATCGGGTTGTACTGGACCGCTAGCGGGTCCCTGCTATCTCTGTAGTGATGTCACCTGTGTCTGCAGTGTACTCATCAGTCTTAGTGTCTCCACAAGCTACGCCTGTCGTGCGCGGTCGGCTGCTCGCAAAGCTGCAATCTCCGTCTGCTGACCTAACACTGTAGTACGTAATGCCATAACCTCTGAACGTGCCGTGTCACTAGCCTCCATAGACCATCTTCAGGCCTTACGAGAGAGTCTAGCCTCTCTCTCCATAAGTAAAGCAATATAAGCATGAGAGCGCCTATCTCTGCCTAGTAAGTTTAGTCGACCGCTCAATACTGATCTAGCCTCATGTGCCTCATCCAGTCTCACATAGATCTTATTTGTATCCTGTCTCACAGTCGTGACAAAGTCCGTCATCCTCTGACTTAGCTCTGCCACATCAATAGTCGGTAATCCTATAACCAACATCTATCTCTGGATCTCGCCTAATCTCCCTATCCAAAGTGGCAACAAAACCATAATTCACCCTAAAACCTCCAGTAGGTCTAGTAGTGGGGGCAAATGAACTCTCTCTGATCTCGTACCTAGGACCAAGAGCAATACACATCCTCTTCCGAGGTAGTAAACAAACCTCAGGCATGTCCGCTCTACGGTCAGTAAAGGGTAGAAGAAAAAGTGGTGATGATGTAGGTACATGTATAGATAGAAGTGGTGGTGTCCCTGATGGAGGTGTACCTGATGGTGGTGGTAGTGGTAATGGATAGGAAGTAGATGGTGCCTCAACTCTCAGCCGGATCATCGCAGCTCTGTAGCCTAATGGATGAGTAGGACTAGTAAGTAGTGGTGGAGGTGATGTGGGTAATGGTGGAGATACTAGGAGTGGTGGAGATGGAATCTGTGGTAGTGGTGATGATAATGGAGTAAGTGGTGAGGGTGGTGGAGTAGGTAAGGCAAGAAGTCTCTCAACCTCTGCCTTAGGAGGAAGTGATATAGGTGTCTGATCTCGGATAGACATCCTAGCCGTAACACGGTGTACATGTGGTGGGACAGAGTCGACTGGAGCTGGGTTATCCTCCTCCTCCTCCTTATCCTCGTCCTCATCAACATCATCATCCTCATCCTCGTCATCATCGAATGACCCATCATCATCATCGTCATCGTCTTCTCCGTCGACAGGATAATCAACGGGGTCCTTCTCAGGATCCTCCTCAGGATCCTCCTCAGGATCAGAGTCTGCAATGTATCCTGGTGAGTCGGCAGTAGGTGAGACAACATCATGCAATGGCTGCTCCTCTGCTGGAAACACCT
>BQNB010012426.1:10279-27779 GCA_026074375.1 Tanacetum coccineum
GACGGCGTCAGGACGTGGCCGACTTAAAGTGGATCTAGAACCATCTACGTGGCGACGGCATCAGGAGTATAAAGCGACGTTATCGCGGCGATATCTCTATAAATATAAAACCAATTTTAGGGTTTCAGGTATGTAACTTTGTATAACTTTAGGGAGACGAACCCTAGCCTTTGTAGCAGCTTCATAGGTCATTTATAGGGCCTCAAAACCCTGTTGTACTACCTTGGATCCATGTTTTAATTCAAGTAAGGTTATTTATCTGTAATCATTCAATATGTCTATGTGTTGTGTGATTGATTTATCTTCTTGTTTTCATTATAACATGCTAGGCTAAACCCTCCTTTGTATTTGCTTATGATTGCATGAAAGTCGAATTGTAGATCATATTACTGTTGCTTCTTGTTGATGAATGTGCGCGTTAGGCTTTAGAAAACTAGCTTTTGTCTGTATCGTTGTAGACACTTCTAGGGAAACGCGAGTGCGTAGAAAGGATACCATCGGGTAACAGTCTTCATACTACCTTGCCCCCTTATATGGTTGATCCCTCTTAAGGTATTTCACGTGCATATAATATACTCTTAGGGGCTTTGTAATAGTCTTCATACTACCTTACTTTTGTGTTGCCCTAACGAAATATTCATTAGGGACGGCGGGTTCGTGTAATCCGTTCATGACCTAGGAAATACATACACAGATCATCACAAGTGTGACAAGGCAGCATGATTAGGAGAAGCAATGTTATTAGTATTGCATGATTAAGTAAATACATTCAATTATCTTAAAGTTATCACCAGTAGATTAGATTATACTTAGTTTAGTAATTAGTTAAACAAACCAACTGCTCAAAAAACCAATAGATTTACCTGATTTTATAAATATAAAACACAAAAACTAATTCTTCTTCTCAACCCCTAGAATTCTGTTAGACGGGATCAAGCCTTCCCAACCTGTTCCCTAGAGAATGATAACACCCCCCGAGTCTTGCTATACTACAACTACAACGGTTTAGGTTCTTTGCCTAGGGAGTTGTAAAAAAATTCGTGTTGATAGTCCTACGGATGACCGCATTAAGTTTTTGGGGCGCCGCTGATGGGAATAGTTAGGTTTGATCACAGTTTTAACTTTAGTTATGCTCGCTTGAATCCTTTTAAGTGAGACTTTAATTCCATATATTAGCTTTCTCGTAGTCTATCTTTTCTTTGTGTGTTTGTTCGTAATTTTATTGACTATTCCATTCTTCATTATGGAGAACGCGAATCCGCCACCAATCAATAATCGTCCTGTCCTACCAGCTACGCTGTGTGCATAAGCGGTCCAATAGCTCCACGATCTACAAAGAATTCTGGCCTTTGTTGACTCTCGCTTAAAGAGTATTGAACGATTCCTTAATAACTTCGCCATCAACCTATGAGATCGTATGAAGACCTGAGTCTGAAGATGAATCGGGTTGACCACCCTTGTTCTATTCCCTTTCTCATTAGGACAATGATCATGATTCCTTTTTAGTTGATATGATGGTGAAGTGCTTAATGAATTGATTGAGTACGAAAATGTTGGAATGCTACGCCAAGAAAAGGCAATTAATAGTTTCGATGAGGATGACTTGGCATTTCAATGTATGATTTGAGTTAGGAAGTTTGTCGCTTACTTTGACCCCTTCTTACCAATGAACATTATTACGCTTAAAGCCTACAACACTATAATGGTAGAAGGATTAGAAAGTACAAGGAAAAACTTAGTTGTTGTTGTTAGGGATGTCTGCGTGTTTGTAGGCAGCTTCACCTACATCACGGATTTTGTTGTATTGGAAGACATAGGAGAATTTATTCTGATAAATAAGGTTGAAGTTGTGATGAGTAAACCCTTAGGAAAATTACTAAACTCGAATATGATTGTGCCAAGGGATTAATGTCTTTCAATAGGATCTTTGATAATTACACATTCCAAATGCCACGCACCATACCTAGGTTTAAACATTAGGGGCACGTATCATAGAGTAAGATCCCACCCATCCTTGTGCTAAATCAAAGAGATCTAACTAACGGGTTCAAGAATGCGTACAAAAAGAACAAATTTATGTACAAGAGCTGTTTGAACCTAGGTCCCAAATACCAAGTGGATGAAAGTATGAAAGAATGGCTCATTCATGGAAACGTGAGCATTCATGAAGTCACGTAAAGACGTGTGACTTCGAGTCTAGCTACAAGACTCGTAAATAAAGAAAAGCACTTTTTAGGAGGCAACCCAATATTTATCTTTCCATCAATTAGGAGTGTCTTGAGTTTTAATTATTTATTGTTTGTTTTATTATGTTTGAATTGTTTTGTAATCATGCTTTGTTTGTTTATAACTTCGTCTTATTTGCAATCAAAGGTATTTTGTAACAAAATAAGTGTAGAGGAAATATCCGGTTTTTAAGAACCGAATTCAAGCATTTAATATAAATTGTTTTGATTAATTCGTGTCAGTTTCGAGTCATATGATTGTTATGATTAATTCTAGGTTTTTATGCAGTGCTTTCTTCAGATTTGACTAATAAAATTATGTGCAGGAAATTTCTCATTAAAAACGGAGAAGAAATTTTCACAGACAATGGAGGCGGCGGTCAGGATTTATCCTGTCGGCGTTTCGCGTCTCCGCTATATAAAATTCGATATTTTCAAGTATTTCTAAAAATGAAAAATGTGCAATATTTAAATTGTACATTCTTTTGTAAAACCTGCAGAAACCTATACTTATATTTATTACTTCTCTATTTTACTGCTTTCTAGAGTTGAAACCCTAAACTTCCTTGTATATTTATCTATCTCGTCGATTTTATGCTTGGTATAGTTGTCTTTGTCTTTGATTACATGTTATATTTGACAAGAAGAAGCTTGGAAGATCTTAGGAAGTTTTCATTGGTCAATCTCTTGGAGGAGGATTATAACCAGTTATCACATGTTTCTTCTTATTAGTAGCAACCAGTGGAGTACCTAGTTTCTTTGTTACTTGTTTTCATTTCCCTTTATACATTTTTACGGGTACTTTTATAGAACATTGGGGCAATGTTCAACCCTAAGTGTAGGGAGGGAATAAGTCCTTAGAAATATTCTTTCATTTTGCCATTGCTTGTTTCTTAAATTGATGGGTTATATATCAGAAAAAACCTAGATAAAAAGGTAATTTTGACCCAAAATTTAAATTTTTTTTATGAACTTACTGATATAAACCAAGATATTATAGCGTTCATAGCTAAGACTGTGTATGAGTTGCCAAAAACCCTCAATTCCACCCTAAAATGTGAGGTTCGCCTTTAGGATCTTTTTTAGGAAATTCGGGTATCCATTATTGATACCCAAGATAGTTTATACCTTTAGCTTTCTCGAGTTAAGGCTTGAACGCAGTCATATGTGTCTATTTCGTCATTACGGATGTGTACGTATGGTCTTAGTCGCTTTTTCTAGAGCATTGGTATCAGTATTAAATATATGAGTGTACGGTCAGTATATTAAAATTCTAGACTTGTTTTGTGATGCATTCCGAGACCGCTTAGTAAGTTATTAGGATTTGCTAGATAAGAGGCACTAGGATTATCCCATGTTTTAAACCTGTAATTGTTATTATGGTCACACCGATCATGTAACTATCCCACACCCTTGCCATGCACTCATTTTTAGTGCAGGATACCCCTAGTACAACCCTCCGAGCCTATCCTTTTTCACGGTTCTCGTAATTTTCTGGTTAAGCTAGACTATTAATGAAGAGCATTGTTAACCCATAAACCAATTGTTACACCCAAATTGCCTTAGCCTACCTTGTATGTACTCACCTTTAGTATATTATTGTTTTAACCCAAGTTAATTATTGAGTACACGGTTGCTAAGTCCTTATCCTTGTAAATACTGTTTTGGGACGATTGAGATTCATGGTAGTATTCATCTTATGAAGAATTAGGGAAGAAGTAGTTTATTACCCCCGATAGAGCTCAATAAGCTCCATGTTATTTTGATCTACATTAAATCGGGTCATTAGTTTAGATTGAGATAATCGAGTATGTAAGTTCAAGTGTAGGGGGTGGATCTCTAAACCCCCATGTTGTAATATTGTTTTAAGCAATAGCAGGGTGTGCAAAGTGGTTACGAATAATAAAAAATGAGAAAAAGAAAAAGAACAATAATCGAATATTTATTTAATATTTAATATTAATATATCTATATCATATTACAAAACATTTAACCCGTGAAAACTTTTCACTTTAAAATCAAAGCATTCATGACACTTCTAAATGTAAAATAAAATTATTGATAACTAAATTGTATCCTAACTAAAAACATGACTAATTAATACTCGATTGTTATCTTATCCACTTTCTCTTTCCTAATATTTCAGAGATGATTTGCTTATTTTAAATTTTTATTTGTACATCTTATAAATACAATATGTAAATAGGGGGGCTTTCTTTTCAGAATCATTCTTAGTGCGAGAACTGACAGAACCACCAAAAACATACATGCACGCCTTTTAAAAATAAAAAAAATACATGAAAATCATAAGAATCCACCTATGTTCTTCAGTATCATCATGAACTCTTTCTCTTCTTTCACAAAAACCTTACACACGGCCGCAATATTGTTGTTGCACGCCTTATAAGAACATACTTGCACACCTTCAAAGAAAAATTTTGTATTTTCAATTTCTTATCAAATTCTTTATAACTACTATGTTTTTTTAAACATATATGTTGTTTTTAGAACATATGTGCAAAAATACAATTATTAAAGGCGTGCATCCATGTTTTTTGTGGTTCTGTCAGTTCTCGCACTAAGAATGGTTCTAAAAAGAAAGTCCCACTATGTAAATAAAATACATATATCTAATGCATATATTATAGTGTACCAATATGCAAATCATCTCAAAATATTAGGAGAGAGAAAGTGGATAAGATACACATCGAGAATTAATCAGTAATGTTTTCTTGCATTTCATATACAAGCGGTTAAAGTAATATGT
Source organism: Tanacetum coccineum (assembly GCA_026074375.1). Taxonomy (NCBI): domain Eukaryota; kingdom Viridiplantae; phylum Streptophyta; class Magnoliopsida; order Asterales; family Asteraceae; genus Tanacetum; species Tanacetum coccineum. The sequence goes on from BQNB010012426.1 coordinate 15,272, forward strand.
AAATAAGATATATATATATATATATATATAGTAAGGATCCAGTGAGAAGTAAATTAAAATAAGAAGTTGTGAGAAGTGACTAAAAGCACACATTTGAGATGCAACAACTTGCATTAGATGCATTTATATTCATATAGATGTGCCATTTTGAGTTTCGAAAGTTAATTTGATGTGTAGATTGTGCAAATTGATTTTCATGATTTCGGCACATGTAAGGGAACAAAAAACAAAAGAAATCATAAAATGCATCTAATATACATATATGCATCTAATTAAAAGCTAGAAACACATTATGATGCATTATAATGCATCTAAGATTATAGAGATGCATCTAATTTAAGTCGATGTATCTCGGATATGCGGTTATAGTTACTTCTTATCCTTCTTATTTTAAGAAAATTATTGTCTCTCGACAAAAAACACACAGTTTAAAAAAATTACATTTATTATTACTTTTTCTTTTTAAAAGAATGACAGTTTTACCTTTAGCTAATTATTTAAAGTCTTTTTTTAAAGTTTACAATAATAATAATTTCAAACAAAAGTAATATGGTAAACTTAATCAAATTTCCCTATCTATTTTTAGTAATGAACAGTTAAATTGACAAATCTTATAAAGCAAACATGAAATACAGTATTAATTTGAGACGAAAAAATATTATAATGTACCAATCATTTGCTTAATATTTTTACCCTCGTTTTGACATTGACATGTGTCTCTTGACACTTTCTCTTTCCTAGTTGTTAAAGTGATAAATATATATGCACTAGTTTATAAATATCAAAATTAAAATCCGCGCAAACGGCTGACATGACATGCTGACATGGCATGCTGACATGGCAGCTTTTACGCGCGGGTACTATGAAATGCTAGTAGAACTATATGTACGTATTTTATCTTGTGATAAGTCTTTTCTCTCTCTTGCTTGGTTTAACAAAAAAGAAAGAAAAAGGTAAAGACAACTGACTTGGCTCTCAGACATTGACTTGTTCTCCGGCGAGTTTCTCCGGCACCGATGAAGGAGCCTGAGATCCGGTGAGCTACCGATTCTTACTACTTGCATTTTTTTTTTTAAATTTAAAAAAGATAAAAAAAAACTTTTTTTTGCCCAAAAGAGTAGGTGTGAGTCACATTTTGCACCCATCAGATTTTATTCTGATTTCATTTATTAAAATTAAAACCCTTTTAATAAATTTGGTATTAAATCATCTAGTTTTACTCAGATTTACAAAATTAGTAATTTTTTGATTTGGGTGTTTTTATTTTCTTTTTATATATTTATGGCAAATTTTTTGCTGATAAGTAAAGCTACCTGTTTTTTATAAAAAGATTAACGGGTTGTTTTTAATTTTAATTTTAGTTTCAATTTGATCAGTTTTTGTTTGCATTAATTACTTGCATGTTATTTCTGTTTTGATTTTTTATAAAGTTTCCTTGTATTAACCTTGTTTATCTGTAATTGTTGTTATAAAGAAATGTTTTTTTCTTAGGTTATGTGCATCAAGTACTGTTGTTTAAAGTTGTCGAATTCGGATCGAAACTGGGATTGAAATCGGAGTCTAAATTGGTGGTTTTGTGTTTTAAGAATTGTTGAATAAGGGTCTGTAGTAAGAAAAAGTGGTAAAGTTGTCGACTTTATCGGCGATCAGGTGGTTTTAGATATGAACTATGGGAGGGGGCTTCCGCTCCCTCGGTACGAAAATGGGGATTTGTGGATTCCGGTTAATGGAATTCAGCCGGATAACGGAATTGGGCAGAGTATGAGTTCTTGGACCGCAGCCATGCTTGATGTTGAGAGTTTAGGGGAGACTCAAAGACGGCCGATTTTGGTGGATAATGGAATTGATTGTGGTAAGGAATCGGAATCATGGGTGAGGATGGGAAATGGAAATGTGGTTCGCAGGGATGTGTATAGAACGATTCATCAAGTGAATGGTAGTAGCTTTGTGCAAAATGGAGAGACTTGGAATCCGGTTATGCCCACAAATGGTTATTCTCGGGGGAATGCAAGTAGTTCTTGGACTCCAGTGACTCCAGCAAAACCGACAATTCAAAGGTCGAATTTGGTTGTTAGAGATAACCCTGTAACTCACGTGGAAAACGAGAATTGGGGTGATTTGGTGGGGATGTACAAAGATTTGTTGAGCGAAGAGCCTTTGAATCTGAACAACGATGCTCAAAACATGTATGCTACTAATCCACCACCAATGATTCAAAATCGGGTTGTAAGTACACCAAATAGAAACTTGAACCAAATCCCATACTCGACCCCTGTCTCGACACTGAACTGTGGTTCCATCCAAGCTCCACCCTCAGTCTCATACTTTCCATCAGAAGGCCCTTCAAACTGGGATTGTAGTCTTTTGGACGCTATGGTGAGACCCAAAAAGAGTTCAGTAAGTGAACCATTCATAAATGGATCACAAAACAGTAGTGTTTACGATTTGAATAGAATACCCATTCTAAATTCATCTACTCAAGTTAGAAGTAATTCAGGTGGAACAGCCCATGTTGGTTCCATGCTCGGAAACCAACAACATTTGCTAATGGATGGATACAACTCAAACCAATTGCCTACTGGTGAGCAATCTTTATAATTTTTGCAATACTGTTATGGATCCATATGTACGCTAAAGTATTACAATTAATTTTTTTACATAGTTGAAGTAGAGCATAAGTCCATACATATGTTTGTAAATTTTACTTATTTATATCAAATAGGTTTATTTGCATACAACTTACTTTTTCATTTGTCTGGTTTAGTGATTATATTTTTCAATAACTTCTACAAAAAAAATTGTATATCCGGATCAAACAATGGGTTTGCATCCCGTTTGGATGATTTTGTAAAACGTAACCTCAATATTAACATTTTCATGCATAAACTTTAATTTATCATATGAAGATTCTTGTTTTCGATAGCCAATTATTAAGGTTTTTTTTTACAAATGACCCATACAAGAAAAACAAAAACTATTTTTTAATGACTCGATGACACAAAAAAATGTAAAATTCCTAAAACGAGACGGATGAAGCAGTATGTTGATATTTAATGGCTTTATGAAGATATACACATCCAAGTAATAGGAACTGAGAATTGTTTCTTTTCTTAACAGATGGATTTCCGGTCCCGTACCGTCCCTGCTATGACCTGAACTCACCTCCAAGATCAGAACACGATGCAACCTCATCAGGCATCACCGAACCATCGCCACTTGCTCCAATCACTCCAGACACTCGACCGAAGCAGATAGATAACCAATGGACACCAACAAAAGACGGTGAAGATGCTATTAACCATTACAACATTGGCGACTCAACGTCTTCTGCGGTTTCAACAACACTAAAGGAACATTTAATTGTTGAAGAGGGAGATGAGTTGGGGATTGACTTAAACAAAACACCAAATCAGAAGACACCAGCGAGACGAAAGAAACATCGCCCAAAGGTAATCCGAGAAGGGAAGGCTAAGAAAACCACAACACCCAAAGAACCCAAAATTGTATCAAATGACACCCCAGTAAAAAGAAAGTATGTGAGAAAAAGCCCTCAGGAAAACGGTGTTGAAGTAAGCCCGAAGGTGGGTTCCACTGGTAAACGGAAGTATGTGCGGAAGAAGGTTGTCGACCAGTCAGATAATCAGCAAAAAACCCAAGAAGGTGCTGAAGTTGCGGAACCGGTTGTTGAGACACCTGTTAAATCATGCAGGAAGCAGTTGAACTTTGACTTGGAGGAGATCGATTTGAACGACAATCCACGAGACATAGAACAGGAAAAAAGAATCAACAGCACACTCGAAAGATCGGCAATGAGAGTTGCACAAAACAGTATGTATGGGGGAACTGCTGGGACCCATGACACCACCGTTCCGCCCACACGTGACCATGCTTTAAATGTGCTTGCAAGAAATTTAAGTATGAAGAATTCGGTTTTGGGTCAAAGTATATTCAGAAATGAATATAACCAAATGGGTCAGAATGAACCGAATGGACACATGGTTAATGTTGATGAAAGAAGAGGTGTAAAAAGACCGTCTTTTGAGCAGATAAATCCCCGTAATTTAAATGCTACGGATTCGCTTCAAATGTACCAGGAACTGTTGTTAGGTGATGATAATCGTTCTGATCGTTATAATAATTTAGCCAGCATTATGGAATTTCCAAAGAAATTGAAAGCTCAAAAAAACCTTCAAGGAGATAACCTGGGTGGCGTTATAAATTCACTTCAAATGCACCAGGGGGTAGGTGATGATAATTATGCTGATCGTTATATTGATTTAGCCAGCAATATGGAAAATAAAAAGAAAACGAAAGTCCAAAAAGACCTTCAAGGAGATAACTCGAGGGATGTTAATGGAAATGGGTCAGCTTTGAGTTTACAAGATTACCCATCTCTTTTGGCCAATGGTCGCCGTTTCGTATCACCAATGGCTGTTACTCCAGAAGAATTAAAAAAGCGAAAAATGAATCCAAACATTAGCAGATCACAAAAATCGACTCAGGGTCGTGGAGTCAACTCGGTAACAGCAATGGTTAACTGGACGCGTCCACCTGCTACTCCACCGAAGGCTTACGCTAGCTCTCAAGTAGTACCTTACACTGGCACTTTGGGGGCTAAGAAGAGAACAATGCAAAATTCATCTAGACAAAGGTCAAAAGGGGCTGATAAGAAGATGCTTGAACTCCATAAAGATGGATCGGAAGTTCAGCGGATATCCTTAACAAAACCAAAAGGTACTTATTTCAAAGTAAAGGTTTTAGTCTAAAAACTATATACACAAATTAGAGGTATCAATTTTGACCATATCATTATAGATGTGTCAATTTTAGTTGTGTTTTATGACTTTTATGACTTTATCTCAAACTCGTCAGATGGGTCACGAAGGTTGAAAGTGGTCCGGTCTATTTCTAATGCATACAATCTCCTAATAAGCTTTATTTAGATATTTAAGCTTTAATTGTAATATATTGGTTTTGTTTTTAAATTTGAACATTGCTTATTTACAATTTTTGTTATTAGTACAAAAAAGTGTATGCCGATGAAACCAACGGGATGTTGATTATTATTGCAATTACAATTTAATCACCAGGGGAAAGTTCAGTCCCATAAAAAATATATACGTATTAACTCCAATCAATAATGCTATGTCAAAGCAACCCGTTTGACCAATCACTTATAGCGTCGAAACAATGTTTCCGTAACTTTACAAAGTAACTTGATTTGATCATTTGTGCAGGTACGCCTCGAAAACAAAAGCCTGCGGCTACAGTTGAAGATATTATATGTATGTTAGAAGATCTATGCATCTGTGATGAGAATGATAAAGCACGAAATGCACTTGTTCCATACAAGGGTAATAATGCCATTATACCATTTATACCTATCAAGAAACGACAACCACGGCCAAAGGTGGATCTTGATCCCGAGACTGATAGGCTTTGGAGACTGTTGATGGGTCCGGAAGGGAGTGAGGCCAATGAGACACTAGATAAAGATAAAGAAAAATGGTGGGAAGATGAAAGACAAGTGTTTCGTGGACGAGCAGACTCATTCATTGCCCGTATGCATCTTGTTCAAGGTAAAAAAAAATATCTACTTGTCGGTATATGATATAAATGTAATATCAAATGATTGTTTTAATCTCAGAAGGTGGCAATAATGACGTTACTTATGAACATCTCTATTTGAGTTGTGTTTACTCTCGAAAGAAACATATAAAAAATAGCCAAAAGAGGAACATGTCAAAAGAATCGATAGCCAAAATCCAGTTTTATCGCATACAACCTCCTAAGCTTTTTATTAAATACATAAAACATGGCAATAATATTGTTTCTGTGATGTTGGTTAACGCCTTAGCTATTTTAAAAAACTTGAGCAAAAAAGTGGTTGCCGGGTTGACCTGACAATACCCCGTACGGCCCATATCAAAATAGGTGTATCTACAGACTAAACCATAACAAAATAATGCACAAAAAGTAAAACTTAAAAGTTACCTAAAGAGTGTAAAAACTTTTAGGAATTTAGTTCAAGTACTCTAACTGTCTTTTTTATGGTACTCTTTTCAGGTGATAGACGATTCTCACGATGGAAAGGATCTGTTGTTGACTCAGTCATTGGTGTGTTCCTAACACAAAATGTTTCAGATCATCTTTCAAGGTAAACTCAAATAGTTCAATACAGGTGTCAATTTCGACCCATCTACTTGTAAATAGAACAATAGGTCGAGTTCTGTTAAGTGATATTCCAAAAGGGTCAAAGAGAGAACAACTTCCGAAAAGGCACTATATTCAAAACTTAAATTATTATTGTAGCAATGTCGTTTTTGTAAGCATTCAACATATTAACCAGTGAAAGAAAAGCAAAAACAGTTGTGGCTGTACCAAACGCGACACATACTAAGAAATTACCCAGTTTTAACTAGAACTTGTATAGAGTCGTTACCCAACCCACCTGCTACCTTATGAGTACTTAAAGCTGATATCTTATTCACTTCCACTGTCTGCAGTTCGGCTTTCATGCATCTGGCTGCAAAATTCGCCTTCAAGTCAAAAAGCACCAATGAAACACGCTGCCAAGACGGCGCATGTGTAATAGTTGAAGAGCCAATTGAAACAGTATTACCAAATGAAATCATGCTACCTCATGATATTATAGGAAGGCTACAGCCCGTATTCAACAAAGGTGACTCAGAAGTGATTCTCTCACAAGATTCCCTTGATTCCTCCACAATTCAAACCATTGATGAAATTAGATCGAGTTCTGGGTCAAATTCAGAACCAGAAGATCAAACAACAAGGTTTGAAACCAGCAAACACCCTGGCCCACCAAATTCCGTTCAGCCAGAGAGAGTTAGCCTGTTCACAGAACTTTTCAGTAACAGCAGAGTTAATAACCTGAACATGACAATGGGGATGCAAAATGCGGGCCCTAATGGTTTTGACTTGTTTGGAGGGGAGAGTGTATCTTCATTCCATGTACCGCCACAAGTCCGCCAATATGATTTCCTTAGCAATCATGCCACCAATATGAATGGTAATCAACCACCACTCAGACGTGATACTGGTGGCCAAAAACAAGACTCGTGTGGCGAGAATTGTGTTGAGACTGTAGGCGCTGAAGCAAACTCAAAGGAGAAGAATTACGGTTCTCATGACCGGTTAGGTGGGCCTGACAAAAATACCCCAAAGGGTAGAAAAGGAAACTTGGAAGATGAAAAGAAGGCGTTTGATTGGGATAGCCTAAGACGAGATGTGTATATGAAATGTGAAAAAACAGAAAGGAGCAAAGATGCAACAGACTCACTTGACTATGAAGCGTTAAGACGCGCACATGTTAGTGAGATATCAGATGCTATCAGGGAACGCGGAATGAATAACTTGCTGGCTGATAGAATAAAGGTGCATTTTAGTTATAACCTTAACATCATATATAATCAATTTACATATTTATATAGGGGTTATAATTCTCGAAACGTTTTAAGGGTGTTTTGGCTACAAAGACTCGTGGATTGGAAATCCATCATATAATGACACAGATTTTCAAAAACAATACAATGACTAGTACAGTATCAATTAGAAAGCAAATTGGTTTTTTATGGAAAAAAAAAGGAATAATTAACTTAAAAAAAACCATATTAATTATTATGATACAAATGCAGGATTTTCTTAACCGGCTGGTGAGAGACCATGGGAGTATTGACCTAGAATGGTTACGGGATGCACCTCCAGACAAAGCAAAGTAAGCCGTCTAGAAAAGTTTGTTAATTTACAAAAGGGTAATCATAAATCTTATATACAATAGAGATCTAGACTAACATATTATATTGCAGGGAATATTTGCTAAGTATTCGAGGATTGGGGCTGAAAAGTGTGGAGTGTGTGCGTCTTTTAACGCTTCATCATCTTGCTTTCCCGGTATGTCAATAATAGAGCAATAACTAAAGTTAGAACTCTAGCATTTTGAAAGATATTTTATAAGCAAAATAAAAACGTTTTTTTTATGTTTCACAGGTTGACACAAATGTCGGGAGGATAGCGGTGAGACTGGGTTGGGTTCCTCTACAACCACTACCTGAATCACTCCAACTACATCTTCTGGAGATGTAAGTACTACACAAATACAAAATACTATTGAAGATATATTTTTTTATTAAAATTGGTAGCTGATTTTTATTTCTAAACAGGTACCCCGTGTTGGAGTCAATCCAGAAATATCTTTGGCCAAGGCTGTGCAAGCTAGATCAACTAACATTGTAAGCAACACTTACCCTAAAATCACTTTGGGGATATAAGAATGATCAATTCATCTTTATGTACATTGTTTTACCGTAAGGATGCTAGTTTTACTAATTGGTGTATGGTTAAATGACAGATATGAGCTACACTACCAAATGATCACATTTGGAAAGGTATGTGACCATTTGCACTTTGAGAAATAATAAAGGGAGTTTTAAATGTCCTAAAAACATTTATTCAGGTATTTTGCACAAAGAGTAAGCCAAACTGTAATGCGTGTCCTATGAGAGCAGAGTGCCGACACTTCGCAAGTGCTTTTGCAAGGTATGAGAACTTTGGAAATGAAATATATACATTGGTTTGTATCAGGTACATGCACATGCATAAATGGGTTTATGAAATCATTGCCGTATGTGCATAGCATAGCAAGAAAGCAACCACATTGTTAGATTAGTCAATGAACAGCCCTAGAGAGTAAGAGGTTAAAGGTGGCAATTTCGGCTCTTTATGTAGAACGGGTAGAATTGGGTTTATGTTTTTATCTCTAAAGGGTCAAACGAGTAATACAAAATTAATAAAAATGCGTTTCGGGTTAACCCCTGACAAAAAAAAACTGAAACATTTTGGACAAGAAAGCGTTTCAGGTCAACCCATTGAAAAAATTATCAAAAAGTGTTGGACAAGAAATTTGGGGTCAACCGGCACTAATTATTCATAGAAAATGTTACGGAGTAAATATTCTGAACAAAAAGTGTTTTGGTCAACCCACGCCACTTATTTGGTAAAATTAAAACCTTTTTAATAGAGAACTCTGTTAAGGGTCGACGGATACCTAAAATTAGAGCATGTATAGTGCAGCCCTAGAAGTTTCCGTTCTGACCCGTTGCCCAACCCACCCGAACTGCCCAATTTGCCAACTCTAGGAATATATATGAACATAAGGGGAAAAAACTGTTTTAACATTCAAATCTAAATTATAAATATATTAATATGAGTGATACATGTATGGTACAGTGCAAGGCTTGCCCTTCCAGGTCCCGAGGAGAAGAGAATGGTGCCTTCTGATGCATCAGACGCAACACATATACCTCCACCTCCCCCTGTGATCAACAGGCCCATGTCACTACCACCATATGAAAACTTCAATAATGATGCGCGACTTACTTGTCAACCAATAATTGAGGAACCAACAACACCAGAGCCAGAACCTGCGGAATTAACAATAAGTGACATTGAGGATCAATACTATGAAGACGATGATGAGATCCCAACCATCAAACTTGATATGAACGAATTTACAATTAACTTACAGAAAATGCAAGATAGCATGCAAATTCAAGGGGATATGTCTAAAGCATTAGTTGCATTGAATCCACAAGCTGCCTCCATACCTACACCAAAATTGAAGAATGTTAGTCGATTGCGGACAGAGCATCTAGTGTAAGTTTCTAGAATTTTTCTTATAATATTGCAGAATCCGACTAGTCGACTACCAAAAAGTATTTAGTATGGGTCAAATCAGCTCGGTGTGGTTGACCCAAGACACTTTCTGTCCAAACATTTAAACATTTTTTAAATGAATAACAATGTGTCAAATATGACTAGAAAAATTATATGCAACTTAAATAATAATCTTGTTTTTCCAATAATAATCTTATAAAACTTTGACCCGTTTCCTTTTAAGATAACTTCTTTTGTTTAATTTTATATCTTTACACATAAAACAGCATATTTAGGAAGGCAGTAATGACAAGGTAACATCATGAACGAACTGACTACAAAGCTACAAAGCTTTTGTAACCTCATCAATAACCTGATTTACTGAATATAATCGTTTAGAAGGTTTAATGCACTAAAAACATGGCCACTAAGACCCGTTCTACTTCTACCCTACCTGTTTCCTGTTAAGCTAAATTCTAATTTACTTTACCCGTTAGAAATGAGCATATAAAGGGAAATAATAATGATAAAAGAACCATCCTTTAGAAACTGACAAATAAAAATCCTGAACCGAATCCAATATGTGATTGTCTCCATGTATTATATGTATATCAGCATATGGTAAAGCTTAATGGGGATTCGCAATGTGTCTTATGTTACTCACTTAGCTCACTCTGCTGCAGGTATGAGCTCCCAGACTCCCACCCACTTTTAGAAGGGGTTAGTAATTTTTTGCTATCAAACCTTACACACGCCGATATCGTTCGTAACTAAACAATTAATATGCATTTTATTATTTTCAGTTGTTCAAAAGAGAGCCCGATGATCCAAGCCCCTACCTCCTTGCAATTTGGACGCCAGGTAAACATGATTCACTAGTTATTGTAAACAAAAATACTTTACTAGTAATGAAGTTATTTTAGAAATGCAAATATCCTGACACCTAATACCACACTGTGTCTCGTTTGAGACTTGAACTCACAACCTCTTGGTTGATAGGCCACTCACATACCGCTAAGCCGCCCTTTGTTCAGTAAACTAACTTTTTTACATGATGGCTTTGTGCCCTATTTGGGTCATTTTGTACCTTAAAAAATGGCATTTCAATCTGTCATCTTTTATATAAAATTGTTGGAATTTTTGCATCAAAAATTAGATAATATAAACCGCTACAGGTTACAAAATTACCCCCACATGACACAAATCCCTCTTTTAAAGACTTAGATGTACAAAAAAGTACAATGACCAAAAAGAAACAAATAAAAACGTACAATGATATTTACGTTACGCAATCAAAATCTTTAGCTAAACAATGCATGAAATAGTAAATTTATAACGGTCAAAATGCAAAATGCACGCACCTTGTTGGAGGCGAACTCCGAACCCAGAACAAAATGTTCTCCATTATGATTTAGTAACTTTAAATGTATCCTTTCAGGTGAAACTGCAGATTCCATGCAACCTCCTGAAAGAGGATGCCAGGGTCAAGAAACGGGCATCTTGTGTGATCGAACAACATGCTTTTCATGCAACTGCATAAGAGAAGCAAACTCACGAGTGGTCAGAGGAACTATTCTGGTAAGAAGCTTTTACTTTTAGCAGATTGTAAAATTCTGATCATCTAGTAAGCTACTAAGCAGTGGCGACTAATGTTTTGCCATTCATCACAGATGCCATGTAGAACAGCAACGCGAGGAAGCTTCCCGCTGAATGGCACGTATTTTCAAGTTAATGAGGTATATTAGACAAATGAAATTTCAAAGCACTATTTATCATCAACGATCTTCAAATGAATGACAAAATTTTCACACAGATGTTTGCTGATCATGATTCAAGTCTGAAGCCAATTGAAGTTCCAACAGCATGGATTTGGAACCTACCGAGACGAACGGTGTACTTTGGGACTTCTGTAACAACAATCTTTAAAGGTATTAGCACTCTAGACATACACATCTAGAATGCAGCAATTACAACCCATTTTCTGAACGGGTCTATTGGGTAGTGTTTAGCTTCTCAACAAAAAAGTGGATAAAAGGGAGACCAGTCAAATCCGTTGAAAGTCATCGAAAGTCCATCTATAATTTACACCTCCTAAACCTCTTTACTTAAAAATCTAAATTGATATTCAAATAAAGGGGAAAAGGCATTGGCAGGTCAACCCAACCCTTTTGACTCTGTAGTCCTTTACCCAATCTGCCCAACCCGCATTGCCACCTCTATACCTGTTTATTGCATCTATCTTAAGTTTCCATACAGTTCAATGCTAACAAATTACGATGAAATTTTACTTCTGGTAGGTTTGACTACACAGCAAATTCAACAATGCTTTTGGAGAGGTATGCAGAGCTTAAAATTTTGTTATACTTCAAAAAAAATACGTGATACTGAGCACATCAATTATGCATGCAGGGTTCGTCTGTGTGAGAGGTTTTGATCAGAAATCGCGGTCACCTAGACCTTTGATGGCAAGATTGCATTTTCCAGCAAGTAAGTTAGTCAAGAATAAGAATGAAGACAAATAATTCGGAGGGTAAAGAGGTCAATGACTAACAAACTGTTGTACATTCATCTATCCATCTTTTAACATGACCATTGGCATGCATTTTCATGCAACTTAGACAGCAGAGAGAGGTTGATACAAGATTGATGGTATCATTATTTCTTTTTCTTATGCTCCAAAATGAGCCATTTTTTATCGGTTAGCACATTACAGAAGAAAGAAGAAAGAGATTAGTTGAGAAGTAGTTATTTTTCATTTTCTGGTGCATTATGTATTTGTCAAACAAATTTGCAATAAATATGATGATCAATCAGAAGCCATTGCTTCAAACAT
>BQNB010012426.1:32779-79199 GCA_026074375.1 Tanacetum coccineum
TGTTAACAGTTTTAATCTCAAACACAACACAAAATATCCGCAGCAATTAAATAAATCAACTCGGATGTATTCTATACACAAACTGCTTTAATACGTAATTGCAGAAATTCATATTTATGTCCCGTATCTATAGTTGAACACTTATTACGAGTTATAGAGCCTTTAACATAAGAAATCACAAACACTATACAATACAGCAATTACAACGATTGATCTAATCCTAATAGCAACCTAATTACGAGTTACTCGCATACGTTATGTTTGGATCGATCTAATCCTAATAGCAACCTAATTACGAGTTACTCGCATACGTTACGTTTGGCGCATAGGATTTTGGAGCGTTTAACATTTGGTATTTTTTACTAAAAAGAAATACTTGTAAAAGCATCATTGGAATTCTAACGCTAATAAAACAAGCTTTAAAATTCTAATGCTGCTTTTACTTCAGTGTAAACATTAAATTTATATACAACTACCTTACTAAACACTTTTATAAACTAACATTTACAGTAGTATTTTTCACCAAACATACGCCATAGTTTAGCTTAATAAAGTGATACACATGATTTTAAGCGCATTTAGGAGCGTTTAACATTTAGCGTTCATTGAAAGGCAAGGAGTGTTTAGCGTTTAAATCTTCTTAAAATCGTTACTATTCAAATTCTAAATTTACACTTTTTACATTGTCTATAATCAGTGCGTTACCAAACACTTTTTATTAAACAAAGAGCTACCGCCAGGGACGGAACTTAGAAGGGACCGAGGGGGTTGTGGCCCCCCAAAATTTTCAACCCTATGTCATTTTTTATACAAAAAATTCATTGTAGTGTATATCACCCAAAAAAAAAAAAATAGATAATTTTCAAGTTCGCCCCTCCACATAAAACGTTCAAGTTCCGTCCCTGCAGCTACGGCTAAACTAAATAAAACCATTTGATCCTGCTATATCCTAAATAACATAATTTAAAGTAAATCATACATACATACACACACACAAACCCTAAGGGATTAATTTTAATAAAATCAACATGATATCATAATCAGTTAATGTTAATTTAAATTTTACCTGCGTAAAGATTTATTATAACTGAATAAGATGAGAGAAAGATTTGGGATTAGTGAATTTGGAATTTGAGTTGCCGCCTTTTAGGTTTTCTTTTCTTTTTCCCTCCCGCAGTTTATGCGATTATGAGATTTTTATACTTTCAGTCCTTGCACTATCATATAACCACATGTTTTGTTAATTCATTAATAAAGTCATTTCGTCTCAGAATTATAATCATCGTTTCTATTTTGGTATATTTATAAAAAAATGTTAGGATCACAAAGAGTTTATAAAAAAGATTTACAAAATGATGTGTCATGATAATTTGTACATCATTGCCCAGTTAAAAAAAAAAAGATAAAAAACTTGAATCCAAATATCGCATGCCACATCTTGTTGCCCTAGCATTGCTCCTCAATATAATACTTTTCTAACTGTCTCAACCAATCAAAAAAGATTTTGATATGCAAGTATGATATTTGATAGATCGAAGAGTGTAGTGTTTTCACTAATTTTAAACTGCGTGCTTTTTGTTTAATGACAATAATTTTGGGAAAGAGTTAGTACTGTCAATTTTTGATTGAGATGGCGATCTTACTTTATTTCTAACCAGTTATAAGTCATGTGCACGTACGAGATTTACACATTAATCAAAATTATTTTAAAATTTTAGTTTAGTATACGAACATATAAAAATTTGCTCGTGTTTAAAATTTTAGTTTTATGGAATAAATTTTATTATGTATTAATATCGATTTATATTTTGTAAAAGTTTTTTGTTAGATGAAAGATTTAACTTTGTTTAAGTGATGTGCATGTTGAAGTTTATGTTGCTTAAATTTAACTATTAATATCATGTTGTACACAATATGTGAGCTTAATAACACGTGATGAACGTTGATGAAGTTAACATATAAAGTTTTTTTTAATACTTTTCCATATAACGTTATATAAAAATTTTATTAAGAATTACATAAGTCGTTGTTATAAGTATAATCATGTCTACTTGTTTTCATATCACATAATTCATGCTTACATTTGATATATGTATTCATGTCAATAATAATTTAGTTGTATTTAATATTTAAACATGTGTACGCATAAGATAAAGTTATAAAATGAAATAACAATTAGTCCTTATTGAACGTGTATACTAAAATTAATATTTTTTTCCCAGACATTCTCACCTAAACTCATAAAGAGGAAAAATATGAGTTGTTCGTATACATACAACATCGTGTATTTATTTACGTACACAATAACGCGTGCTTTCATTTTGATATTAATAATCTTGTGCATATATATGTTGTATTTTTAAAACAACATATATGTTGTAATTTTAAAATATAAAGTTCAGAAGTATAAAGTCTAAAAGGTTATTTGTTTATTGAAAACTTATAAATTTACACTTGACTTCATATAATTTATTTAGATATCAACCACTAAAGTTTTATTTATTATCTCATCTTTTTTTAGGTTTTTTTTCATAAATTTGGCACATATATATGTGGGTTAAGTCCATTAATTGGGAACGTACTTTCCAAAATTTACACATCTAGTAAACACACTTATTTTATTACCAATATAGCCATCCAAACTTGTTGTTTTGAGACAATTATACTAATATGACCGGAATGATATCCACGTCATTAAAAATATTACACATCATTTTTTTTCTATTTTACTATTTTACACCTGGATAGATTACCCGACCCTACCGATTATTAAACATCACTTTCAAAGTTTCCATAACAACCACAAACTTCAATATCTCAATCTGTCCATCACAACTATGGTTGCAGGTATCTCTCTAAACCCAACCTCTCTCTCCCTCTCTAAATCACCACCTAGTAACCCCCTTTTAACCATCATCATCGTCGACGTCTGCCAAATAGCCACTATTACTCGATGGTTTAGGCTGTTTTGGTGGCTTTGATTGATGTTGTAATTGTTCTCTTAGGTGGTTAATGCAATTAAGTGTCTTGAGGCAATCTTTTCGACATGATGATTTTAGTTGGAAATTTACCATTTTAGTTGCATATTTACCATCTGGTGTGTGGGTGGTTTGGTGGCGAATGTCAGATCGATTTAAAATTTTGCCTTTTCTTGCTTGTAGCCACCACCTAATATCTTATGAAAATATAGATTGATAAGTTTCATTCTTGAGCACAAAACCAAATAAGCCACACAACACAACAAGAGTTACTAGAACGACCCACCATGCTGGTGAAGATGGCGACGGTACCACCACATCTAATGTGGTGGGTTGCCGACGATACCTATGGTGGCTTTTGGTTTAGATCCATATTGTTACCATAATATTTTCCATCAATCGTCATGGTTTAGATCCATATTGTTACGATAATATTTTGTTGACAATATTTTGAATGGATTTTGTTGGTGTCGGTGGCCATATATAAGTGATGGTGGTGGTTTTGGTAAAAAAAAGTGAATAAGGTATGCATGTATATGAATCTTCAATTTAGTTAATTATAAAGAATAAAAAAAGAAAAAATTAAACACAAGGACTATTTGTGTAATTTACTTTGAGAAGGTGAAGAAGATGAGCTTTAGTATGTGTGTTTGGATATAGGTTTAATATGACTGATGAAGCAAAAGAGACATGTTGGAAAATCCAGGTCATCTTAAATAAATAAGAAGATTTAAAAATTGCTGACGTGTCGGTCATTTTCAAAGGTTGACCGGTTATAACCGGTATCAGGTAAAGGTATTTACTATGACTGAATGTAGCGGTGACCGCAGAGGACACCGCCACGTCAGCGTCAACTCAGCTTTCTCTCTCTTAGATCACACAGTGACCAAACACATGTAGTGATGACCGCAGAGGACACCGAACACATTTTTTTTTTTAAATATTACATTAATAATTAAACATTTTACAAATTAAAATACGGAAATAAAAATACACGGAAGAAAAGACGGAAAAAAATTACGAAAATAAAAAACATGAACTTGACGGAATTTAAAAATACAACACAGATACGTTTTAAAACATATAGTTCGAATAGTATCCGTTGGAATAGTAGTTGTTTGATTTCAAATTTGAAAATTACATTACGGAATTGAAAATTACATTATGGAATTGAAAATTACATTACGAAATTGAAAATTACATTACGGAATTGAATAACAATAATGTTAAGCTAATGAAACCGTATCCTTACGGAAAACCTCAACCACATTTCTTTTTGTAATATTATGGTAATGCTTTGATGGTTTAGAAGTAAAAACTAAGACATTGACAAGTGTCATAGCAGCTCCTACTGTAATATCATTTTCATAACTACCCACATCAAGGACTTTGTAGTGTATTGTTCCAGGTACTATACCCGATAGAACAAGACTTCACTATTGCAACAACTTGTTCAAGTTTTCCCTTTTTAAGAAAGTTGTCGGTGTCTCCCAAACATCTAGTTACAGTGCCACCAAAAGCATTCACATAGTTAGTGGCGCTAACCCACGCCCCACTGCTAAAAATTGCATCCTCACCCACATCCTCAACAACTTTTCTGCATATATTCTTGTGTCGACATCTAAAGCCCATCCGGTATCAAGAATAAGTACATCTTTCTTAAGCAATCTTGGCTCGCTGATCAAGACGGCAACACCGGTATTATCCTAACTGGGTTTGGGGTTGAGGAAGATTGTTTCAACACATTGGCTATTCAGAGAGCTGACAACAACACCCGCAGATTGTTATTATGGTAACGGATTTTGGGGTGTATTGGCGAGAAGGTTCAACATGTGCGCTACTAGACGAACGCAGAACATGTGTTAAATGGAGATCAGAGAGTCATCTATATCAAGACGCATATTCCCATGGATCATTTTCCCGTTAGTGAAAATGGAATCCATCCCTGGATACGTTTGATAAGAAGTGTGTGATATAAATAGAGATGGGGGGTATTTATAACGAAAAACTAGCCCGTTGGAATTCAAAATTTGCGAACAAATATAATAACGAATTTAAATACAATACTTTATTTAAAACTATTAAATTAAAACAACATTACCTAAAATAGATTCTCTAGTTTATTAACCTGATGACTCTCGAAATCGGAATCAATTCTCATCCCTCCCAAATTCCATAAAAGTATCTCATCATCAGCTTTTTTTGCCCTAATCTTCTCCTCTCGTGCCTTTCCCATTGTTTGTTCTTCCATGTTTTCTCTTAGGCTTTTTCATCTAGATGTAGTTGAAGTAACTCTTCCCGCAGTAGAGCGTATAACATCACCAATCCATGTGTCCTGTGATGACGAACCACCTAATAGGTTTCTGAGCGTGGTTTGTATTTTTTCATGTACCAAGCTAACCTAGCATTCATTTGCGTTTTCTAGTTTGCGCCTTTCTGTACATAAGAAAAGATTTTAGCTCGTAATCTTTATCAGAAACTTCTTTTAAAAAGACAGTCGATCAAAGCACGACTCTCTTGTGGAAATGTGATTTACATTTCTCGTAATGCTTTCTAAGAACCTTTATTGTGCATGCATTTCAAATACATGCGAAGCTAAATCACAACAATTGCTTTTTCTGAGGAACCATATCTTCCGTCAATTGTTTTTGAAACCAAAGCTTGGATTTCATCGTCCGTTATCGTATCGAACAAGCCATCTAAAAAAGATAATGAAAAGTGTAAAAACATGTATGTGTCTTTGATGATTAAAAATGGTATAAAAAGTGAGATTTTATACGAATGGAATGGGGGATTGTTTATTTTTTTTTAAATAAAAATATAAAAGAAAGAGTTAATTTTTTTTAATACGAAATCTTCCTCCAATTGTAAGGTCGTGCAGAAGACCCTAACTTTGCAAAGGTTGGGGGTGACCAGGTCTTGCTTCGGTCGGCGTAGTGGGGTGACCAGGTCCCTTTTATTGCCACATGGGACGACCGACCGCAAAAGGTCGTCCCATTACGTTTAGCCTAAATTTGAAAGTTACAATGGCTATACTGGTAATAAAACAAGTGTGTTTCTAGATGTGTAAATTTAAAAAAGTACCTTTCTAAATAATGGACTTAACCCTGTATATTTTCCTCCACAAAAATTTTAAATTTTGACCAAATTGGTTTCAATTTTGACTTTTTTTAACCAATCAGATCGCACGATTTGCCTACGTGTCAAAATGAAGCCACCTGTTTGGTCCAATTTTTTTTCTATAAGACTGTTTTACCAAGAAAACTTTGAAATGATGTAGTTCTTTTATTATATAAAAGATTAGTTTTTTATCTTTCAAATTTTAAATGTTTGTCAGCTTGGCAAACACATAAAGCTTCCTTTTTCTAGTTCCCAACTTCCCATAATTTGGTTAGGTCTTGTTTTGACATTGTTCACTCGGATTTGTAGACCTCCCCCATTTCGAGTCTTACGGATTTTAAATATTATGTCTTATTCTTTTATCAATATTATCATTATGTTTGGTTTTATCCGTTAATTAGTAAATCGGATGTCTTGTCTAAATTTGTGTTATTTCATAATTTTGTTAATACTCAGTTTAAGCGTGAAATTAAGTCCTTTCAATGTGACCATGGTGGTAAATTTGGCAACCACGCCTTACACAAATTGTTCGCCTATAACGGCATTCAATTTCGCTTTTCTTACCCAAAACCTTCCAACAAAACGACATGTCCGAACAAATGATAACCACAAAAAATAACTTAATTCGGACATTACTTTTTCAAGCTCACCTTCCTTCTCACTTTTGAGTATAAGCACTTGATATGGCTACTTATTTGTTAAATATTCTACCTTTTAGTGCCATTAATGATGACATTTCGTATACACGTTTGTTTGGCACTAAACCTGATTATAGTCTTTTGCGAGTTTTTGGAACAATAAACTTGAGCCACGTGCTACACCATCCATTTTTTGGGTTACTCATCCAATCATCGTAGGTATCGTTGTCTTAAGTTAAATACTAATAAAATTATTCTTCCACGACACGTTACTTTTGATGAAACTGTTTTCCCGTTTGGCTCTATGACACCCACCTCGCCTCCCTCATACGCTTTTTTAGATGACCCACCAAACAATTTAACTCAAACAATATGTACTGCACCAATAGTAATACCAACTATTAACCAACAAAATGAACAAGCAAGTGTGAACCAAAATCCATCTAGTCCTGTGCCAATTGTTCATTGACAAAATACATCAACCCATACACTATTACAAAATACATCAACCCATACATCATTGCAAAATACACCATTACAAAATACATCATCTAGTGCCTTACAATCAGAGAACACTCTGGCCCAGCATTCCCCTTTACCAGCTCAACAGCCTACCGACCCTCTAATTATCAACCCAAACCCGGTTACTGTTCACCCAATAGTCACGCATTTTTGTGTCAGGTCTAATCATCCACTTGAGCGTCTTAATCTTCAAGTGTCTACCACATCCTTTACCCAAGTCGTACAGTGAAGCCTTTAACGATTCTAATTGGCAAAATACTATATGTGATGAATATAATGCACTTATTAAAAAAAAACTTGGACACTTGTGCCTCGACCTGCAAACGCAAACATTGTTCTTTCAATGTGGTTGTTTAGGCATAAGCATTTATCATATGACACTCTTAGTCATTACAAAGCTCGTATTGTAGCGAATGGTAGTACACAGTTATCCGGTATTGATGTTAATGAGACTTTTAGTCCGATTGTTGAACCAACTACTATTCGGACGATACTTAGTCTTGCTGCTTCTCGACACTATCATGTTCATCAACTTGATGTCAATAATGCATTTTTACATGGTGACTTATTTGAGACGGTTTATATGCATCAGCCTCTGGGTTTTTGGGACTCACGGCATCCTGACAATGTTTGTTTGTTGCAGTGGTCTCTTTATGGTCTTAAGCATGCCTCTCGAGCTTGTTTTAGCGATTTGCGGCATATATTACTCGTGTTGATTTTACTCATAGCCGTTGTGACTCATCTTTATTTATTTACAAATAGGGGACTGACACTGCTTATTTACTATTATATGTTGATATTGTCTTGACTGCTTCCTTTAAGGTGTTGTTACAGTAGATTATCACTTCATTGTATCAAGAGTTTTCCATGACGGATCTTGGTTCACTTAATTAGTTTTTGGATATTTCGGTTATGCGTAATCCCTCGGAGATGTTCTTGTCTCAACATAAGTATGTTTATGAGATTCTTGAGAGGGCTCATATGGTTCGTCGTAACCTGTGACGGACACCTATTGATACCGAGTCCAAGTTGGGGGCTGACGGTGATCCGGTTTCTGATCCGACATTATATCGTAGTCCTGCAGGTGCTCTATAGTATCTTACCTTTACTCCCTTAGATTTTTCTTGTGCAATGCAACAAGTTTGTATTTATATGCATAATCCATGGGAGCCTCATTTTTTGGCTCTTAAGAGGATTTTGCGTTATATATGTGGTACACTAGATCATGGGTTGCAGTTATATTCATCCTCTACTACATCTTTGGTTGCTTACTCGGATGCGGACTGGGCTGGTTTCCCTAATACTAGACGTTTAACTTTGGGTTATTATGTATTTATTGGCAACAACTTACTCTTTTGGTCTTCTAAGCGTCAACAAACGCTCTATTGGTCTAGTGCCGACGCAAAGTATCGTGGTGTTGTCAATGCTGTTGTTGAGTCTTGTTGGTTGAGAAATCTATTACGTGAGATGCATACTCCGTTATCTTCAGCCACTATAGGATATTGTGATAATGTTAGTGTTGTATATTTGTCTTCTAATTCGGTTCAACATCAACACACGAAACACATTGAGATTGATGTTTATTTTGTTCGTAATCTTGTTGTTGTTTGTTAGGTTCGAGTTCTTCATGTACCATCTATTTGTCAATATGCTGATATCCTCGCTAAGGGATCGCCTTCTGCTTTGTTTGAGGATTTGTGTTCCATCTTGAGCGTTCGATCTCCTCTCGCTCCAACTGCGAAGGAGTGTTAGTCGATATACTTATTTATCATAATTTATTATTATGGGCTTAGTTATTGTTTAGGCTTAGCCTAATTATATAATGTTCTTTAGACCATTTTATATTGTAATTTTGTGATTAACAAATGACACACATTATTCTCTCCAACAGATACCAAGACTCTTGTTATAAAAATCGTGTTTGAAAATCTGATTTGTAAACCCTAAAGTTTGATCTAGAATTATCTGGAATCTCAAATTCAAGTTTTAATATAATTCATAAAATATCTTGGATATCCAAAATTCCGGATATGTATATATATATATATATATATATATATATATATATATATATATATATATATATATATGGTTATTACTTATACTACATTTAAATAATAAAATGTTAAATAGCGATAAATACTTAAATTTAATGTAGTTTCACTTATCATCTCCTTATCAGTATGTTGGTATCTTTTCCAAGGGATTGTCTTCTACTTTGTTTGAGGAGGTCCGTTTCAGCTTGAGCGTTCGGTCTACTCCCGCTCCAACTACGGAGGAGTGTTAGTCGATATATTTGTTTATCATAATTTATTATTATAGGCTTAGTTATTGTTTAGGTTTAGCCCAATTCTAGAATGTTCTTTAGATCATTATATATTGTAATTTGGTGATTAATGAATGACACTCATTATTCTCTCGAACATATACCAAGACTCTTTTATAAAAATCGTGTTTGAAAATCTATTTTATAAACCCTAGGATCTGATCAGAAATTATATAAAATCTCGAATTCGAGTTTTAATAATATTCATTAAATATTTCGGATATCTAAAATTCCGGATATATATATGGTTTTTTCTTATACTACATTTAAATAATACAATATTAAATAACGATAAATGCTTAAATTCAATGTAATTTAACTTATTATCTCTCATTATCCATTACTATCAATTTTTAATAAACTTGGTGAAATGAATACTAATATAAGAGTATTTTCATAACTAAGAAATACTCCATAATATTCTTTAATTGTGCTATACTGCTATTATAGTAATATATAGGGATGTTGTGGTCTTTTGCTGTGTAACTCATCTCACACACTTATCGCTTCAGCGTTTACTGTTAGCAATTGCTCGTAGAAAGGTATATAGTAGGATCCATCTTTTTGATTTGTTTTATTTTGTTATGTTTAGACTAAGGCAGTAAGAGCAAGGGGTGTGGCAACATGCCATTCGAGCCTCATTAGACGCCACATCAACATTCACTTTTAACACTCACACCACAAAACACCATTTCACTCACAATACCTTACAACATGCCATTTGGGCCCACCTACCCACAATTTTTTTATTCATCTTTTCAAGCAAACTAAATTTCATTCAATAAAATAAAAATACAATACAAAACTAAAAAATGATACGAAAAAAATATATGAAAAAAATTAACAAAATATAAAAAACACATGACAAATAAAAAACAAACGAAACGTAAAAAAAAGAATATTGCCCAGTCACTTTTGATTATATTTTGCCATTATTGATTCTTGCTTCTTTTTTGTAAGAGCGGTTTTGCGTTCCGGCTTCCCATCGGTATCAATCTGGAGAAACTCCAATTCTTTGCACTCTATTATTGCCAGTTTTTTCGCCTCATACGCGTATTCGGCTGCTACAATTTTGCGTCTAAAATCCACAGATAAAGACTATGATAAAGATTTCGACCAACTTCCACCGATGCTCGTCGTTGTCTCCTATTTGGCTTTTTTTGCGGGACAAGGTTTACTGGCGGGACAAGGTCTCGCATCAGGGCCTAATAGTTCGGTGTAATCAGTCAAATCAAGCGGGTCCGCCGCGTCCCAATTAGGGTGTTTTTTCAAGACACGACATGCGTGATCTAGCAAAAACTTTCTCCCATTTGACGTGGCACTAAAATTGAACTTTGTAGTTTCGATATGTTCAACCTCATTTTCCTACTTTTACGTTGTAAATGTCTGTAAATAGCGTTGAACTTTTGGCAATTACCGTTTACCCTGGCCTATTTCCCCGTGATCATATCCTTGGTACGAAAACCTTGCTGTGTAGCTTGGTTGAAATCATCTGTAATCTGCCACCAAAATGACTCCTCGGTTCGATCGGATCCGATCTTGTTGTTCTTGAAAACTTCAACCCAACACTCGCATAGCAACTTTTCCTCCTCGTGTGTCCAACGTTGCACCGTCCGTATCGGATCTTCCCCGTACATATTAGATCTTTCTCGTCCGCGTCCAAATCCACCGTGGGTGTGGTGGATTTTTTTAAAGGTTTCGCGGGTCATTTCCTTTACGATGTTGTTCACGGGTTTCTTTTGGTGATGGTTGTGGTTCTTTGAATTGTGGTTGTGTTTTGTTGTGATTGTTGAGATTCAAAGAATTATGATTGTGATTGTTGTGGTTGAAAGAATTGTGGTGACGCATTTCTTTGATATTGGAGAGTTTGAAATTGGTTGTTGAGTTTTTGTTTTGATAGATTTGTTGTTGTTGATGATAAATTTGTTCGGGTGTCATTTAGGGTATATTATATTACGTATCAAAAGGAGTATACGGTTGCGAGGAAGAATTTGAGTTTTATGACGATGGTGTAGACGGGTTTGAGGAAGACGAGTGTTGCATGTTAGACATATTGAGAAGAGAAGTATAAAATCCATCATTTGGAGCTTGAGGCATTTTTTTGTGCGTTGAGCTATAAGAAGTTAATTTGTAATGAAATTGAAATTAAATGAGATATATATAGTGTAAAAAAAGGGGATAAATTAAAAATATTTTGTTAATACAAATAATGCCTAAAAACGTTATTTATATTTTTCGACCTCTCAATGTTTTGATAATAACAAAATATGAAAACGTTTACGATAAAATTAAACGTTTATAAATTACTAATCATAAAATTCCATTTCTAAGATTAATCACTTAATGTATGGATAAACAAATCATTAAACATGATTAGTGATCAAGAAAATATTTTTTCTTAAACCTTATACTTCTACAAAAATGTTTTTATAAAAACAGAAATTTATGTTATTCATTTTGTGAAGAAATGTTTTTATTAAAAATATTTAAATTTTAAATTTGAATTTTCCCCCCAAAAATGGAATGGATCTTACAACAGATTTCGCAACCTTCACACAATATAGGATCTAAAAAAGGGGCGGAGTCTTAGCGGCGGCCCGCTTATAGGCCCCCTTATAGGCTCGGCGGCCCCCTTATATATAAGGGACCGCCGCCAGCAACGGCCATTTTTTGTCCCCTATAAATACCGGGCCACCCCATTTGAAAAACAAAACCTCTTGCCACGAAATTTCTCAGATCTATATTTCTCTCTTATCTCTTTCTTTCTAAAACACACACCTTGATCACTAACATTCCTTGATCTTGTTTTCAAGTGATTAATTCTTTCTTCCTCCCTTCTTCATCTTCTAATCAAGTGCAAGAGAAGAACAATCGTATTCTTCTACATACGTATTGTTATCAAGTGATCTCTCTCTCCCTCCTCAAGATCACAAACATTCATTACATTTGTTTTGTGTTATTGTGTAAATTGGATCGTGTGTAGATCCAAGTGTGTACATTGTATATTGGTGTGATTTGGATTGTGTGTCAATCCAAGGGTGTGTATATCTTGTGAGTGTGTGAAGACTTAGTGAAGTCTTAGATTGGTTCTAGCTAAGATTAGGACTCGACATCTAGCTTAGTGTCGGAAAAGAAAGTAAGCGACGTGTAAACGGTTTTCTCCGCCTAAAGGGAGCTTGTTGACATAGTGAAATCTCGAGTGGAGTACTCGGGGAGTGGAGTAGGAACGAAGAGGTGCTTCGTTGCCGAACCACTATAAATCTCGGTGTCTTGGTTTGATCGTTTCTTTCTCTATCTCTTTACATTGTCATTACTTACTTAGCTTGATAGTTTTGTTGTGATTTATATTGTTGGTTGATTGACATACAACTCGAATCAAACAATTTTCTAAGTAAAGATTTTAAAAACGCTAACTAACCGGTAAAACTATTCAACCCCCCCTTCTAGTTTTCTACAATTGGTATCAGGAGCAAGGTCACTCAAGATTTTTAAAATATATTGTATTTTAAAGCTTGGATCGATCTATGGATTCATTTAAATGGGTTACGGGTTGGCCCAATAAAATCCGAAGACACAGTTGAACTTATTTTCTCGCGCTCTTTCCAATGGCATGCTCAGGGACTTTTCACGACTTTGTCTTGATCTTGGATATTAAGCACTCTTGATCGAAATGAACCCGCTAATACCCGTTTTTGCACTGTTTTCAATCCGTTTTACCTGTAAGACATAAATATACCAAACAAGCATATATGCACGATAATTATCCATATTTTAGCATTTTTAGTCCGATTAATAGTGTTTTACGAGGTACAAAAGATGTGTGTTTTAGCACACATCAGGCGTATTGAGGGTTTCTTGGAGTAGGGACCATGTTTGATATCTTCCAGAATATTTTATTACTATATCTTAAATACAGCGTATAGACTTCTCTGGATACGGCATATTGATCCTTGTTCCTTTGTGGTCTTTAGTGAAGTACAAGCACATATACGTCGTATCTTCCTTGATGGATACGGCGTATTGGATGTCAGAACAATAATCTTCAAATTTCTTTGTTTAAGCTCCAGAATGCGTGCATTTTAGCTAATCTTCACCAAATACTCTATAATTACTGCAATTCTCAAATACAAACGATTAAGTAACAATTATTTGCAATAATTATACAAAATGGGTTATTTACATAGATAAATGATGCTATAAAAGTAACGTTATTTGATGTCATAAAATATCCCCCCACTTGAATCCTACTTGTTCTCAAGTAGCCTTTAAAAGTTTATGAAAATTTATCCCTAAGGATATTTCCGTTTAAGCATTTATTTGATCTATTATAAATACACAACCAAACACCTCACGAAATAGGTAGATGAAAACACTCAAATCACTCAACTAATCTATGCGGTAACATGTAACAAATTCGCTCAATTGCTTCGGTGGGTCGAGGTAAGGTTTTTTTCATCATTAGCCATTGGCAAGGATACACTTCTCCCCCACATAGAGCTAAGGAGTAACAAGTTTATAAAGGTAAAATGGGTTTTTATTATAAGGCTTAGGGTTGATCATTCTAACAATCGTTCACCAAAAGTACCACGCCAACAAGGCAGCTGAATCACACATACATGGCCATAACGACTGAATAGATATGTGTGTTCGATCACATCCTCATTCGAGTTTAACCAAGGGTTAGGATGAAGAATGATATAGGGTATGGATCTTCTAACTTTTACCAAAAGTAATAAACCAACAAGGCATCTGAATCACGCATACATGGCCGTAACGATGGAATAGACATGCATAACTCGATCACATCCTCATTCGAGTAAAACACAAGGTTAATGATTAGGAAAGGGAAAGAAAATGTTGTTAAATAAAAATTATGAAACAAATAGACTAAGTCCAAACAGATAAGGTACAAGTTGCTAGACACATATTCCTGACAGTTACCATGAAAAAGACACAACTATATATAAAAACATCTTGATCATTGATAAAAAACAACAACCTAAGTTGGTGTTCCCGTAATAGTCAACTTCTCAATCATCCCATACTTTACATACTTTTACAAGACAAGTGGCGATATCTACCACTTTATACAAAACTTTACATCGTTGACTTTTAAGACGTATCAACGAATAATCGATCCTTCATATAATTCCTTCGGTTTACACTTTTTACGAAACGGTCATCTCCAAACTTTCCTCCTCTTCTTTTTTGTTGCGATTTTCTATTTTTTTGTTTTTTTAAACATATACTAACTACAAATCTTGATGTAATTTCACCATCTTCACGATCATAATAACTCTGGATAATTCTTCATTCTTCGAACGTACCAATAATTGTGATGGTAGTAAAAATACATGAGTTTTGACTACTTTATACATTCCCATTTGCAATGTGCAAATTTCTTCCCAACCGTACCAAAGATAGAAAATTGACACAAGACTCGGGAAATACATACTTTACACTTTAAGCAACTAGCAACTGATAAATGGACATAATCTAACAGGGTAGGCTAAGGTGTAAAGGTGTAACAAAACAGATAGTTGGTGTAATTCCTAAAGGATTGGCTCTATTGGTTTTTCTAGGGGTATCTTACTCTTAAGATGAGAGTAAACAAAGGGTTTATATGGGGATTTAACTAACCAGTGTAGTTAGTTAATAAACAACATATAAAGGCTTTTTGGGTGTAATCCTAAAAATTTACCAATTTAAACAAGTTACTCTATCTAAATCCATAGTACTCATTATTGTGGTCTCGAATAAATATACCAAGCCAAGTTCTAAAGTCTACAACATCACCGGCACACTCATATTTTGTGGAATTTGGGTAAACATTTAGAAACGGATAAGGCTAAATCCTTATAGTATCTAATAAGGGTTATTGTGTACGGGTTATGTATCAAGTAATTTCATAAAAGTATGCTTATTTTTTTTTATTTGAGCATAATTTAAGCATTTTAGTGTGAAGAATAGAACAAGTATACATTCTAATTCCCATCCCCCCACTTAAATTATACAACGTCCTCGCTGTATAGATAAAACATTAAAAATGGGAATTTAAAAGAATTAGAATGAGAAACTCCCCTGATATTTTGCTCGGTAGATTCTCCAAGTTGAGTATATGAGCAAGGATGTGTTGAACAGCCGTCTTGAAGTTTCAATACTCCAACACTTCAAAATTTCCAGATCGTAGATTCTCCACCAACATTGTCAATTTCTTTTCTTTCCACGAGGTCCTGTGCAAATTATAGGAAAAATATGCAAAATCCTATCTCGGGTATCTATGGTTAATTTAAACTAAACTAAATACTAAACACGGGCCAGTCTGTTGAATACACCGTATCATGTGCATGAATACGCCGTATTGACAGAACTGACAATAATGTTTAAAGTGCATAAAAATAATGGAGCGATAGTGTCCAGGCATTTAATACGTCATATGGTATGGACCGGATACGCCGTATTAATGTCTGGGAAGACAGACTCGATAAAAATAAATAACAATTCGGGTTATCTCTCGGGAAGCACTTTTGTTTACAACGAAGTCTTTAAGTTAGACTTTTTCTTTAACTTCCAAACTCTTGTAATCACTCTCCTTTCTCAATTATGCTCTTGATTTGGATAGCGTGCTTGGTTCTGTAACATATTCATGAACTATGGTGTTGTACTTACTGCCAGGCTTGATTCTATCATGCATAAACAAGTCAAAGTCATTTTACCATAATATATATGATTCGTCAATTTCTATATACGTAAATTAGGTACATCATGATACGAATAATATAAATGTACAGAGGATAAAATCAAAAGATGAGGGATTGAGGGATCATGGGTCTAGCTGCTGGGGAGATGTGGAGGTGCTGGCCTTGCTAGTCCTCTGTCTGGTATGTCTCTTGAAAACAGCTAGGGAGCTACCTTGAAAAGTCCCATAAAACGCTTGATAAGTCTACCCGCTAGCCTCTATGAGCTGCGTCATACAGCTAATCATCCATGTGGAGACTCTACCTTGGTCGGTCATCGATCTCTCCACAAGTCCACGCAAACTCCCGACATCCCTACATAGATTTTTTTTTTTTTTGTTTTTTTTTTTTTTTTTTTTTTTTCCCTGAATCTCTCCTCAATGTCTCCCCAATCGCTAGGGCATAGTCGACCCGCATCTGGAGTGGTGTGGTGGCGTGAGGTACCTTAATGGTGGCAAATCAGCCTGAGCACCCTCATTGACTTCAGGGGCATCCTCAGCGGCCTTAGGGGCACCAGCCGCAGCAACCTGCTGCCTCTTTGGTCCCAAGGCTACCCAAGCCCAGTCATCTCCTATCTCTCTCTACAGATGTTGAGCTTAACAAGCTCACCTATGTCAATCAACGATAACTCACAAGCTACAACTGATAATCCTCTCAACCCATCATCACTTACCAGACCAAAGTGATGAGCAAGATGCCTAACAAAATGTCCTCCAGATAACCTGGCACCGCTCTTCCTCCCCTCAGCATGCCTGAACAAGTACTATGCTAATAGATATAGGACGTTAGCTGCCCCTCGGTCCATGCTACGTAGATAGAATAGGTCAGTGTCAGTTACCTTTTTAGGTGCCTGCCCCCTCCCAGAAATGTTGTATGAGATCAACTTGTGGCACAGCCTCCGAACCGGATCTCTGATGTAAGTATAAGAGGGAGCACCTCTCAAAAAGTCACTGCCAGAAGAAATCTCAACCCAGTAATCACTAAGATCCCCCTTATCAGGGATTAATCTCTCACTCCCTAACCAGTATGGTCCAAATCAGTCCTCTGCCATCTCCTTGGCAGTATGTAATCCTAGAGCTAGAATAAACTATCTCCAAGTCATACTATACCTAGCACCTCCTAACTGAAAACATAGAGTACCAGCCACATCTAACCTCATCTCGTCCTCGATCCTACAAGTACTGAAGAACTCGAGTATAAAGTCCTAAACTAAAGGTGCTCGGATCCCAAATAATCTCCTCCAAGCGTGACTCACAAATACCTCCTGCCCATCGTCCCCAGTGTATACCATCCTCATCCTCTTGGCCAAATCTTGTCTCATATCAGGAGTCAATCCCTCAAAATCTAGTATATGGACTCAGTTAACCTACCTACCAAATATCATCTCGAGCCTCTACTTAAAATCATGTACTGTCTCCTCGGTGTATCCCATTACCTGATAACGAAGCCACAAGTGTCTCTGATCATGAGGTGGTAGAGCTGCCATATCTGTAAAATTAACAAGATCAGTACAAAGTTAATAAATTCTTAAACATTCTGTTCTGAGGGTGGATACGACGTATTCATAAATGGATACCCCGTATCAAGGTCTGTTAGTCAATATGCCATATAGATAGAAATCAATACGGCATATGGGAATGAAAACGCAAAATCTTTTTCACATCAATACGCCGTATTCATTTTACTGAATACGCTGTATTGAGGTTTTAAGATCGGGTAAAATTGAGTCAATACACTGTATCCATTTGAGTGGATACGCCGTATTTCTCTGCAGTTTAAAAATGAAAAGGGGTAAAGGGGACCTAAACATAAGGTTCTACGACATAACACCTAATTCTTATCAATCAAACCCTAACCCTAACCCTAAATGTATTCGAAAATCAAAATCAAAAGGGTAAAGTGGTAGAGCTTATTACCTCATGATTATAGAAGAGATTAGGATGATTCGAATCAAAAGACAATGATCTCCAAGAATTTTTCTTGCGGTAAGTTTTTTTGAGAGAGTGTGTGTAAAAAGCTTGATCTGGCGTATCAGTTGGGCTTTTATACCCAGACTTGATACGCCGTATTGATGATTGAGTAATACGCCATATTGGCGAATTTTGTTGACTTAGTCAACTTCAGTTAAAAACAGTAGATACGCCGTATAGGTTTTACCCTAGTACGCCGTATCCGTTCTTGGAGACCAAATTTTCCCTAGATTAAACAAAGTAAAGAAAACTTACCTTGGCCTCCGCAAGATTCTTGTATAATCACCTTCCTTATAATACCGTTTAGAGTCGAACGGAATGCCAAACGGCACATACAAATTCTTAACAAGATTGAATAGCATCCCATTGACAAGATGATTCCAAGCCACGATTTTTACATTTAATTCCATGATAAAACTTCTCATAATGAAAACTTTACTGATTT
Organism: Tanacetum coccineum; assembly: GCA_026074375.1. NCBI lineage: Eukaryota > Viridiplantae > Streptophyta > Magnoliopsida > Asterales > Asteraceae > Tanacetum > Tanacetum coccineum. The sequence goes on from BQNB010012426.1 coordinate 51,516, forward strand.
TGTCGTGACTTCCCTTAAGAAGTATATTTGACCCTTGTGTATTTTCATTACCCCCCGAAGATTGTATCATATCGATTTCATTATCATCATTGCCTTTATCCGATTTTAGATCATTGGGATAAATTATGTTGAAAGAGAATAGATCATTAAAGTTTAAAATGTTTTGTTCCATTTCATCATATTCGGACAATGATGTTTCATCTTTCAAATCAAATTCATCGATATTTTGAGGGCATAAAGTAGGTTCAGTTAAGAAATCTGATTTAGACGTTAGAGCATCATTGTAAACAATGGCTGGAAATACATTCTCAAAATCTTTAAAGAAGTCTTGTAAACAATGTGCTGGGAAAATACATTTCTCAAGCAATCTCTATGTAAAAGAAGTCTAAATCAATAAACTTACAACTACAGTAGGCTCAAGGAGTGATGGAAACACACGGCACAACTAACTGAATTTTTCATATCTACAGATTTTCTGAATTTCAAGTTTTCAAATCATTGGTATAAGATGTATTTTTATAATGATAAATAGATTTTTTATACCAAACACGTACCGTTAATCTTCAATCGTCGGATTCGTCAAAAACAACATTCTAAAGTCAATTTCATTATCGTGTATAAAAGCACTTACAGTGGGTTTCATCAAGAGAGAGGTTTCATTTCGATGTCAAACTATCATGTAAGACTATGGCTGGAATGATACTAGATTTCAAACAACGGATTGAGGTCGTTGAACTCCTTCATCATACCAGATCTATTACTCCAACCTCGCAGTTATCCCAGAATAAACACTCTCCCACAGTTTTTCCGAGATTTTTCTTTCTTTCAGCCTGATGTATACTTCCATAGTAAGTTCAGAGTCGTACATCCTGTAAATAAACTTACTAGGAGCTAGAAAACCCTCAAATAACTTATACGTCGTAACTCATTAAACTAATACAGCCGTATTACATAAACATCAATTAGCATAACAGACGGGAATATAAACTTATTTCGTAAAAACTACACTAATTCCAAAGGTTAGATCTCAATCTACATCTAACGCTAAAAACAAATAATCAAATAAAAATATAAAAATAATTCTCACTCCCAGGCAACGGCCGCCAAAACACTTGATATGTCGTCATGTGGTGTTAATATTTATTATTACACAGACTTTTAAATTTACATTTAATCGACTTAACCAAAAACAAGCACTTTGCACGGGGGCTGTGTACCCGATTCGGTAAGGATGTTTCGCTGTAAGTAGAGTGTCGATCACAAAGAGCGAAGGGAACACTTCGCAAATTTATTACACGCTTTGTGGTTTTTCTATCTAAGCGTTAGTCCTAATCTAAGCTAAACCTATGTTAATCCTAAAAACAACATTATAAGGGGGTTTTTTTCAAATCTGAGAGACTGCACGGGTTTAGTGGATGACGAAAACCAATTCAAGACATAAAACAACACGCAAGAAATCAAATTAACAAAATATAAAAGACTGTCATAGCCCAAATAAATAAGAAAACTGTATAAACCATAATTAAGTCCAATCATAAGTGTTGGATTGTTATTAGTGCATTATGAATTACTTATCTCTAGGTGGCATATTCATTCTTAAGACTTAGAGGCGTTACTTCCTTACCTAGACCTAGACACGTAGAATTCAGTCCCAATTAAGACCAATCCGCCAATAAAGCATCCCATATTTGTTGATTTATAATCTATCTTAGGGAATAAAGCAATGGTGATCATGTTAAACCCTAGCTAATAGAGACTTTAACCACCCCTTTTTTAATAAACTGCATAATGCAAATTCACATACTAATAGTCCCAATAACAAGTTATCTTTTACCAATTAAATCATGAAAATACTCCAGTTGATACCGAAGGTCACTGATTCGAATATTAAAGACTATATATAAATAAATATTGTGGACAAACTAAAGGGGGTTGAATAGTTTACATGCTTTTTAATTTAAGGTTTATGTTTGTTTGTAAAACTTAGAGAATTAGACTTTAGTTGTGATATCAATTACATGATCACAATATAACACATAAATGTATATGAAATTGTGAATTAAAGTATAGACAATAGATAAGTAGTAAGAACAATCAACCACACGCGAGGATTTATAGTGTAGCGTTCGGTAACGAAGCACTCTCTTTAGCCCTAACTCCCACTTCCCCGAGCACACTAACACGAGAGTTTTATCTTCACTATGTCCAACAAACTCCCTTATGGCGAAAAAACCGTTACACAAAACGTTGACTTACCAATAAAGGAGAGCAAAACACTCGATTTATGACACAAAGCGAAATGTCGAGTTCTACTCTTAGAGCTAAGAACCAATCTATCAAACACACCAACAATTCACGACTTTTTCACTATACCTCTCTCAACAACTGTCACAACTCACGACTTCTCACACTCTTCAAGACTTCTTCACAAACTTTGGTGACGTCAACTACACCACACTACTTATATCTCACTATCTAGCACTACGTTGGTAGATCACCACAATCTAATCTATAACTACAAAGATGCCAAGATCCTAGCAACTATACATAAGTACAAGATATACAAAAGATATTACAAGTTATGCATATATGGATGCAATAAGATTGCAACAACACACAAAAGTGTTAATACTTCTTCACTTGAGGATTAGGAAAAAAGTATTCTTCTCCTACACTGGAGGAATTTGAGCTTGAGAATCACTTGGAAACAAACTTTATGATGTAAATGATCAAAAGGATTCTTGATGAGACATGTGTGGAGCTGTTTTAGAAACGAGAAAGAGAGAGAGTGCAAAGTTGAGAAACGATTGTGCGGAAAGTACCAGTATTTATTAAAGACAAACCTGGTGTGAAAGCGTCGTACCTGGGCGGGGTCCCGCTAAATTTAAAAGGTGGGTATCGAACGACGTAGTTGTAAGGGAGGCTGGCCTCAAGACTGGAAGGGCTTTCCCCAGTTTGGTCTTTTATCGTCTATGGGAAATTTTCTTTTCTGTGAACTTTTCTAGCCTTATTAATTGACCGAAAATTTGAATTTTCAAATATTTATTTTTGAATGAAAGCCAACATTTCTTTTTAATTGTAGAAAAAAAAAAATAAATGGTTTTTAATAATGGTTTATGAAAAATGTTTACCAAGACATTTTATAAAAGTGGTGCGTTTGAATAAAAAATTTCCTTTGATCATAAAAAGCATTAGACATTTATATTACTTCATATACGTTTAAGGGTGGTTTTATATTGAAAATGAAGAATCTTTATGCTAACTCATTACGTGTTTAACGTTAATATTAACGTGTGAACTTTTGAGTATAGGTTTTATTTATGTGATTATCAAACGACTAAACGATGATTCAAAAAATATTAGTAAAGTTTATTAGGCATTATATTTTTATCGCGATAGCATCAAAATATATATATATATACTTACACAGAGTAGATATATAGGTATTTATATCCCACAGATACCAAAATAAAGTGTGATAACAGCATACGATAAGAGTATACCGTACTTGAAACAAAAGATAATTGCTTGAAGGAAAAAGATACAATATTTTATATCTTCCGGATGATCCATAGGTCACCAACGAAGTGTGAAATACAAAACCGTTGTACTACGTTTCGTGGTCGCGTGCTTGAGATCTATCCACTATTCTTTTGATGATTCATTAGGATTCTAAATCTAAAAACGCAAAAAGGTAAAACACATATAGGCATGCTACAGAACATTAAAATGCAATTAAAAACCTAACAATATTCTAAAAACAATTAAAAACACCAAAACTAACATAATTCATTAAAAATGACAATTAAATTCTACGGAAACAACAAAAAGCATATTTTCTGAGAAACTAAATGAGAACTTTCAATAATATTTAAAAGACAGAAATAATAATTTTCGAGACTTTATAACGTAGCTAATTAAAACTACTTTTTAACAAGGGGGGACTGGAGAGGAGACAGCGGCCGAAGGCAACTAAATTAACAAATAAATATGCCAACCTTGAATCCTTGAAAATTTAATCAGAAAATTTATAAAACAATATAATCATACTCATTCCTAAGGTTTAAAAAATGAGTCAATAAGCTCTAACCTATATACTATGACCATGTCTATTGAACTGACATATAGAAGGCTTCACTTACAATTACAGAGTTAGTTAACAGTAGTTAATTTTACGATCGAAACGAGAGTGATTTCTCTCTCAACCTTCAATCATCCGCGAGGGAGGCAAGATGGAAGGCACTAGATGAAGGAAGAGATCGTTCATCGTAAAATTAAACGTGACATACGGAAGTAATTATGTTGAGTAGGCGCATATATACTCATTTCAACAAATAGCCGAGCGAGTGTGCAGACTATCTAGGGGTTAAGCTGACTTTACATGCGTACGTATTTTTTTAAACCGGTTAGGAATATCTAGTATTTTTATAAATTTTCTTAATTGATTAGGATAAAGGGGAGGTTGTATTTTAATTTAGGGTTTGATATTATTATTTTAGTTTAAAAAGTAGTTTGATAATAAGATAAAAAAGTCCAAAAAATATTGTTCCGGTTGTCTTTTAAATAAAATTTGTAAGTCATTTATGTTAAGAAATAAGCGATTTTGTGAGTTTTTAAGAATTTTGAAATTTGTCATTTTGGGGTCATTAATTAGGGTTAGTTTGTTAGTTTAGTGGAATTGAATTTGCAAGGTATTGTTAGGTTTTTAAATGCTTTAATTTTCTTTAGAATGGCCTTTATTGAAGAGGGTGAGTCCGGCTATTTGTCGTGAGGTATATTACAGTCGATCAGGACTTAATCCTACGACGGATCAAAAATAGAGGACTAGATCAAGCACGCGACCACGAAGGCCGAAACACAGTTGGTTCAATTGCAACACTTCGTCGGGAGTAGTCTTGACAATCCGGAAAACATAAAGCGTAGTTCGGGGAGGTGTGTTTGTTCCTTCAAGTGCAATTTTTACACTATCAAACGGTCATACTCGACTATACAATTACTTATATTGGTATCTTGGGATAGTATACAAATAGGGGTGAGGCTCATCGCAGAGGGGGCGGAGGCGGGGTATGTGGAGAAGTATGAGGGTAGTAGTGATATATATGGAATCTGAGGGAATAGGATAGCGAGGACGAGCCGGTTCGGAGATGAGCCTTAAGAACCGAAACTAGCTGATAGTTGGGGGAGCATATGCAGTCAGGTCTGTAGTACGTTATTTGATTAAAGTGTCTGGTAGCTCGTTTGATAGAGTGTTCGTAAGGAGGGCGGGACTCATAATGATCAGGCGGGGAACAGAGAAGCAGTATATATGTGCAACGTCAAAACTTGAACTGTAGCAAGACACCCAACAAGTATAGGTACAGTAGTAAATTACTACGGATTTCAATAGAATAACAGCCACAGGGTGGAGATCTAGGTGGCGTGAAAATATAGGAATGCGAATAGCAGAGTATATGGCATCGATTTTACTACAGGAGTCGGGAGCAGGAGGAATTTATTAATGCTGCTCTACCCTTCGCGCGGGGACGTGATATTTCTATTCAACGAAGAGGTGTTGGTGCTCTATTGGCGACATATTATAAACATTCTATATAAGGAGAGGGGACATATTTGCTAGCGAATTATCTACGCTTGGGACACAGTGGATTTAGGATTCAAAATAAAGGTATTATCTGTTTTCTGATAATGCGCGCAGGGACTCGTGATCTCGGTGGACAGAGCGTCGGAGACGGTCTAGGACGTGGAGAAGTGTAGGCCAGAAGAAAACATGCATGGCCCCTACTGCGAGGATATAGACATACCATGGACACATACCTAAGTCACTATGGTGCAGCGCCCCTTAAATACACGACTGGGAGTCGTGTACCCCCTTAAAATTACTCTCACAGGGGACCGTCGTGCTCCAGGAAAGGGCGGCGTCCCCACAGAGGAGCTTGTCCCTTATAACACATACTGACTTTTCCGCACAATTCATTCTCCACACCTTTTTGAGTCTGAGGCCTCATATCTATCCATACTCTCAGAACAAACAGCCCCACACGTCTTCGCTAGCAACTATCCTTTTGGAGACATTTACTCGGTATCGATGGTGAAAACACTGTTGTGTTCCAACTGAGATCCGGAATGCGACAATTGTACTCTTCAAGTCGTAAGAGTTAGGGGACTCTAGAGTACGTCTTTGGTCATCGCGTGTCTACTGAAGTATGAAGGAAGTATACAGACACAGGGCAGGTGTGGTTGGGTTTGTCTGTGTTGGACAAAGGCTTGCAAATGGTGCGCGAGCATGGGCGTGGGATGAACTACGATGTGTGTATAGTATATCTTTGTGACAATATCTTGAGATTATGTCATAGTCGCATAGATCTTGGCGATCTTTATGAGTTGGAGTGAGGATCGGGGTCTGTTCGGTATATGTGGGGTGTGAAGGGCTTAGAGCGTCAAGTCACGTTAGCTACACGAGATAGAGTGTGTGTGGAGGCGTCGATAATCAATGATGTGGTGAAGGAGATGAGCGGTCGCTCACGAGGTAGTTGGTGCACAAAGAATAGCTGATGTGTCAAGATGGTGTGAAGAAGTCGTGAAGTTGATGAAGTTGTGAAGTAGTGAAACAAGGGTCGTGAAGTATAGATAGTAGGAGTCTGAGTGATAGAGCTTTTAGTAGTCTGATCTCGCTGTAGCTACTTAGAGCGAGCTACAAATTATCTGCGGGACAGTAGAGAGCATTATGAGTGTCATAAAGAAGGGCCTGAGGGTTGTTCAGACACCGGAGATGTGAGTATCGAATAGCTATTATTCTACTATTTGCGTCTCATGATGGCGGGAGTTTGTGTGACATATAGTGGAAGAAAAGGCTTCTCGATATGTTAGGTGCCCTCGGATTACTGTGGAGGTATATGGACAATAGAGGGTGGGCTTTTCTCGTATTCCCGAACCTCCTTATAATCGCGCTCTCGAGTGGCTTTGTGTGCTGTTTTGCACTTGAGTTTCTGCTAGGCGTCGTGCATCTAATTGTCTTACTTTTATCACTATCATATTCTTATATTGTTCATATTTTGCATAGAATTGAGAATTACAAAAGATCAAAAGTTTAAGTTTTCTTTACTGTGACGTCAAACATAACTTAAAGACGAGTTACCGAAAAGAGCAGGATAAGACTAAGAGCCGGAACGCACCGCCACGCGATAGATGTCCACACAATATATATAATTATATATAAAACTTAAACAAGGTTTCCATTGCACGAGTCATTGGGGAAACGACCCGGGTGATCATACTTGCCCGGTTTAATATACGTATTCTATATATATATATATCTTTGTGAGTGGAATTGTCCAAGGGATACTTGGGGATTTCCTTAAATTCTCTATAAGTATATTATTTTTTACGTGTGTATAAACTGCTCGAATCAGTGACCTTGGTATCAACGAGTACGTTCTTGATTAATTGGTAAAGACTTGGTTAGTGGACTACTAGTATGTGAATTGCCATTAAGCAGTAAGTGGGTAAAGTCTCTATGAGCTAGGGTTTAACAAGATCACCATTTCTTTAATCCCTAAGATAGATTATAATCAGCAAATAAGGATGATTTATGAGGATGCGTTTAATTGTGACAGAATTCTTCGTGTCTAGGTCTTAGGAAGAAGTAACGCCTAAGTCTTAAGAATGATATGCCAACTCGAGATAAATAATCATTGCACTAATAAACAAACCAACGCTATGATTGGATAAATAATGGTTAATACAGTTTTCTTATATTTGGCTAGACCGCTCTTTTATCTTTTGTTAATTTGCTTGCATGCGTTTTAGTGTCTTAAATTGGTTTTAGTCGCCACTAAACCCGTGCCAGTCTCTCAGGCAGAAAACCCCCCCTATCCATTAGATTTAGGATTAACATAGGTTTAGCATAGGTTTGGCATAGATTAGACTAACTTAGATTAGAAAAACCAAAGTATTAATAAATTGAAAGTGTTCCTCGCTCTTAGTGATCGACACCCTACTTACCATGAAACTCCCACCGACCCGGTACACAGCCCATTAAAGTGTTGTTTTTGGTTAAGTCGAAAAAATGTAAATTTAAAAACTTGAATCATAAAATTAACACCACACGATGACATATCAAGTTTTTGGCGCCGTTGTTGGGGAGTGAGAATTATTTTTTATTTTTATTTGATATTTTGGTTTTTAGCATTATATTAGATTAGATCTAACCTTTAGGTTTATTGTAGTTTAGAATAAGTTTATATTCCTGTCTGTTTGCTAATTGTGTTTATGTAATACGGCGTATTCAGTTTACTGAATATGACGTATAAGTTATTTGACGGTTTTCTGCCCTAGTAAGTTTATTATAGGATGTACGACCCGAACATTACTATGGAAGAATACATCAGGCTCGAAGAAGAAAAAGCTCAAAAACGTAGGAAAGTGTTTAACTGGGAAACTGCTAGTTATGGTAAGATATGGTATGATGAAGTCGTTCATGACCTCAAATCCGTTGAAACCGAATTCCCAGCCCTAGTCTTCAATGATAGTTTGACATCGAATGAAACACTCTCTTGTGAACCCACGGTAAGTTCTTATAACGATAATGAAATTGACTTTAGAATGTCGTTTGATGAATCCGGCGATGAAGATTACACGGTAGTTTTTGACAAAAATTCGTTTTCTTATAAAATAATTTCTACCAATGATTTGAAAACTTATTCGGAAAATGATAATGAAAAAGTCAGTGTGCCTTTGTTTCCATCATCCGAGCCTACAGTCAGTTGTATTGATGATTTAGACTTCTTTAAAGATTTTGAGAATGTATTTCCAGCCATTGTTTACAATGATGCTCTAACGTCTAAATCAGATTTCTCAACAGAACCCACTTTATGCCCTCAAAATATCGATGAATTTGATTTAAAAGATGAAACATCATTGTCTGAATATGATGAAATGGAAAAAAACGTTTTAAACTTTAATGATATATTCTCTTTCAACATAATTTATCCCAATGATCTAAAATCGGATAAAGGCAATGATGATAATGAAATCGATATGATACAATCTTCGGGGGGTAATGAAAATACACAAGGGTCAAATATCCTTCTTGAGGGAAGACACGATAAAATCAGTAAAGTTTTCATTATGAGAAGTTTTATTATAGAATTAAATGTAAAAATCGTGGCTTGGAATCATCTTGTCAACGGGATGCTATTCAATCTTATTAAGAATTTGTATGTGCCGTTTGGCATTCCGTTCGACTCTAAACGGTATTATAAGGAAGGTGATTGTACAAGAATATTGCGGAGGCCAAGGTACGTTTTCTTTACTTTGTTAAATCTAGGGAAAATTGGTCTCTAAGAACGGATACGGCGTATTAGGGTAAAACCTATACGGCGTATCCACTGTTTTTAACTGAAGTTGACTAAGTCAACAAAATTCCCCAATACGGCGTATTACTCAATCATTAATACAGCGTATCAAGTCTGGGTATAAAAGCCCAGCTGATACGCCGGATCAAACTTTTTACACAGACTATCTCAAAAAAACTTACCACAAGAAAAATTCTTGGAGATCATTGTCTTTTGATTCAAATCATCCTAATCTCTTCTATAATCATGAGGTAATAAGCTCTACCACTTTGCCCTTTTGATTTTTGATTTTTAAATACATTTAAGGTTAGGGTTAGGGTTTGATTGATGATAATTAGGTGTTATGCCGTAGAACCTTATGTTTAGGTCCCCTTTACCCCTTTGACTGAGATGTCACTGGTAGTGTTGTTTGATGTAACGGGTCAAAATAGGTAGAAAGGGAAACCCCTTTTCATTTTTAAACTGCAGAGAAATACGGCGTATCCACTCAAATGGATACGGCGTATTGACTCAATTTTACCCGATCTTAAAACCTCAATACAACGTATTCAGTAAAATGAATACGACGTATTGATCTGAAAAAGATTCTGCGTTTTCATTCCCATATGCTGTATTGATTTCTATTTATACGGCGTATTGACTAACAGATCTTGATATGGGGTATCCATTTCTGAATACGCCGTATCCACCCTCAGAACAAAATGTTTAAAAATTTATTAACTTTGTACTGATCTTGTTAATTTTACAGATATGGCACCTCTACCACCTCATGATTAGAGACACTTGTGGCTTCGTTATCAGGTAATGGGATACACCGAGGAGACAGTACATGATTTTAAGTAGAGGCTCGAGACTATATTTGGTAGGCAGGTTAACCAAGTCCATATACTAGATTTTAAGGGATTGACTCCTGATATGAGATAAGATTTGGCCGAGAGGATGAGGATGGTATACACTAGGGACGATGGGCAGAAGGTATTTGTGAGTCACGCTTGGAGGAGATTGTTTGGGATCCGAGCACTTTTAGTTTAGGAGTTTATACTCGAGTTCTTCAGTACTTGTAGGATCAAGGACGAGATGAGGTTAGATGTGGCTGGTACTCTATGTTTTCAGTTAGGAGGTGCTAGGCATAGTATGACTTGGAGATAGTTTATTCTAGCTCTAGGATTACATACTGCCGAGGAGATGGCAGAGGACTGATTTGGTGCATAATGGTTAAGGAGTGAGAGATTGATCCTCGATAAGGGGGATCTTAGTGATTACTGGGTTGAGATTTCTTCTGGCAGTGACATTTTGAGAGGTGCTCCCTCTTATACTTACATCAGAGATCCGGTTCGGAGGCTGTGCCACAGGTTGATCTCATACAGCATTTCTGAGAGGGGGCAAGCACCTAAAAAGGTGACTGCCACTGACCTATTCTATCTACGTAGCATGGACCGAGGGGCAGCTAACATCCTATATCTATTAGCACAATACTTGTTCAGGCACGCTAAGGGGAGGAAGAGCAGTGCCAGGTTATTTGGAGGACATTTTGTTGGGCGTCTTGCTCATCACTTTGATATGGTGAGTGATGATGAGTTGAGAGGATTATCAGTTGTAGCTTATGAGTTTTCGTTGATTGACATAGGTGATCTTGTTAAGCTCAACATCTGTAGAGAGATAGGAGATGACTGGGCTTGGGTAGCCTCGGGACCAAAGAGGCAGCAAGTTGCTGCGGCTAGTGCCCCTAAGGCCGCTGAGGATGCCCCTGAAGTCAATGAGGGTGCTCAGGCTGATTCGGCACCCATTCAGGTACCTCAGCCACCACCACTACCTCCAGATATGGGTAGGACTATGCCTTAGAGATTGGGGAGACTTGAGGAGGATATTTAGGGACTACGTATGGATGTCGGGAGTTTGCGTAGACTTGTGGAGAGATCGATGACCGACCAGGGTAGAGTCTCTACATAGATGATTAGTTATATGACGTAGCTCATAGAGGCTAACGGGTAGACTTATCAAGCGTTTGATGGGACTTTTCGAGGTAGCTCCCTAGCTGTTTTTGAGAGACGTACTAGACAGAGGACTAGCAAGGCCAGCACCTCCGCAGCTCCCCGACAGCTAGACCCATGATCCCTCTATCCCTCATCTTTTAATTTTATCCTATGTACATTTATATTATTCGTATCATGATGTACCTAAACTTAAAATGGCTTATCTTTTGACGTATATATTATGGTAAGATGACTTTGACTTGTTTATGCATGATAGAATCAAGCATGGCAGTAAGTACAACAAATGTTCTTTAATATGTTCCATACCAAGCACGCTATCAAATAAGAGCATAATTGAGAAGGTGGTGATTTAAAGAGTTTGAAGATAAAGAAAAGTCTAACTTAAAGACTTCGTTGTAAACAAAAGTGCTTCCCGAGAGATAACCCGAATTGTTATTTATTTTTATCGAGTCTGTCTTCCCAGACATTAATACGGCGTATCCGGTCCATACCATATGACGTATTAAATGCCTGGACGCTATCGCTCCATTATTTTTATGCACTTTAAACATTATTGTCAGTTCTGTCAATACGGCGTATTCATGCACATGATACGGTGTATTCAACAGACCACTGCTGGAGGTCGCTAGGGGGAGGGGGGGGCGGCGCCGCGTGGTCATATCCCGTGTTTAGTATTTAGTTTAGTTCTTAAATCTCAACCATAATTATTTTAAAAAATTCCCCGAAATGGGATAGTGATTTTGATATTTTTCCTATAATTTGCACAGGACCTTGCTGAAAAGAAAAGAAATCAACAATGTTGGTGGAGAATCTACGATCTGGAAAAAAAAAAAAATATTTTGAAGGTGTGTGGAGTAGTGAAACTTCAAGACGGTGTTCAACAGTCTTGCCATAAACTCAACTTGGAGAATCTACAAGCAAAATATCAGGGGGTTTTCATTCTAATTCTTTTAAATTCTCATTTATTAATGTTTTATTCTATACAGCGGGCGTTGTATAATTTAAGTGGGGGGATAGGAATTAGAATGTATTACTTTGTTCTATTCTTACATAAAATGTTAATTTTATGTCAATTAAAAAAAAAGCTTACTTTTATGAAATTACTTGATACATAACTGAACATAATTAACCCTTTAGATACTGTGAGGATTTAACCTATACCGTTTCTAACTTGTTTACCCAAATTCTACAAAATATAGAGTGTGCCGGTGATGTATAGACTTTAGAACTTGGATTGGTATATTTATTCGAGTCATAATAATGAGACTATGGATTTAGATGGAGTAACTTGTTTAAATTGGTAAAATTTAGGATTACACCCCAAAAGCCTTTATATGTTATTTTATTTAACTAACTACACTGGTAGTTAAATCCAGTATAAACCATTTGTGTACTCTGCTATCTTAGAGTAAGATACCCCCTAGAAAAATCAAAGAGCAATCATTTTGGAATTACACAACTATCTGTTATTCTATTAGTAAACCCTTTACCCTTAGCCTACCTGTTAGATTATGTCTATTTTTCGTTGCTAGTTGCTTAAAGTGCTAAAGTATGTATTTCCCGATCTTGATGTCAATTTTCTATTTTTGGTACGGTTAGGAAGAAATTTGACATTTGCAAATGGGGAATGCATTATGTAGTTAAAAATCATGTTTTTTTTCTACCAACTGTCATTATTGGTACGTTCGAAGAATGAAGAATTACCAAAGGAATTATCCGGAGTTATTATGATCGTGAAGATGATGAAGTTACACTGATTTTCGTAGTATAGTATAGTAAAAAAATCGAAAAAAATTAGAAAATCACAACAAAAAAGAATGGGGGGGGGGGGGAAAAAAAAGGTTTTGAAGATAATCGGTTTCGAAAAGTTAGACCGAGGAATTATATGAAGGCATTGCTTTATTCATTGAATATCGTCTTATAAGTCATGATGTAGAGTATTGTATAAAGTGGAAAATATCGCACTTGTCTTGTAAAAGTATGTAAAGTTGATGATGATTGGGAAGTTTGACTGTTTTTTTATTCCGAGAACGCCAACTTTGGTTGTTGTTTTTGATCTATGATCAAGACGTCTGTAAATAGTTGTGTCTTTATCATGGTAACGGTCAGGAAAAAGTGTCTAGCAACTTATATCTTGGACCATAGTTCTATTTGTTCTTGTAATTTTTTGTTCAACAACAATTAATTCCCTTTCTTTAATCACTAACCATGGTGTTTTACGCAAATAAGGATGTGTAAAGCTGTAGATGTCTATTCCGTCATTCACGGCCATGTTATCCATGTTTCTAGCTTCCTGTTGGTTTAAATCTATTATTATTATTGAAAGCTTAGAAGATCAATACAATTATATATAAAAACATTTTACATTATAAACCTTGGTTAAATCGAATGAGGATGTGATCGAACACACATGTCTATTCCGTCATTAACAGACTATGTATGTTGTGATTCAGCTGCCTTTGGTTGGTGTGGTACTTTTAGTCAAAGAGTATAGGAATGATCAACTAAGTTATAATAAAAACCTATTTTACGTATAACTTGTTAACTCCTTAGCTCTATTGGTGGAGATGATGTATCTTGCCAAGCCTATGATAGAATACTTGTCACGACCGAGCAATTGAGCGAATTAGTTACATGTTACCACATAGATTAGTTGAGTGATTTGAGTGTTTTCATTTTCTTATTTCGTGAGGTGTTTGGTTGTGTACTTGTAATAGATCGAGTAAATGCTTAACCAGAAAAATCCTTAGGGATACATTTTCATAAACTTCTAAAGGCTACTTGAGGACAAGTAGGATTCAAGTGGGGAGATATTTTATGACATTAAATAACGTCTATTTTATTGCATCATTTACCCCATTAACCCATTTTGTATAATTATTGCAAAGAATTGTTACTTAATCGTTTGTATTTGAGAATTACAGTAATTATGGAGTACTTGGTAAAAGTTAACTAAAAGGCACGCATTCTGGAGCTTAAACGAAGATATTTGAAGATTACTGTTCTGACAACCAATACGTCATATCCAACAAGGAAGATACGGCGTATTTATGCATGTACTCACCAAAGACCATGAAGGAAACAAGATCCAATACGCCGTATCCAGAAGAAGGCAATACGCCGTATTCAAGCTATATAGAAATAAAATATTCTAGAAGATATCAAACGTGGTCCCTACTCTAAGAAACCCCTGATACGCCGTATCTAAGTCTTTGGATACGCCGTATCGAACAAAATGAGTTTTAAGTGTGCTAAATCATATTCTCGATACCTAAACCATAAACGTCGATTTTCAGAGGAAAAAAAGAGCAGAAGAGGCCGAGCAATGCGATTCATTCCATAGGAGACAATGTGTAATTTCTTATACTCTTGTAATCGTTTAGTTTTTGGTATCATGCGTTAACTCGGTTAGTTTACCTTGGCTAAATAATTAATTTTGTATTAATTATGACGTTTGAAGGCTAATAGCTTCGGGTATTAGCCATTGTTATGAAGATCTTAATATTTGGTTTGTTTATCTCGATTTCTTAATATATCTTTGAATTGCTTGTTTATGTTTATCAAAATTCTTGTTTACATGCCTTTGTATGCGACCTTTCATTCAACTGGATCTAGTGACACGGACCAAGTAATCTAGATGCCAGGATAACTCTTCATATAGTGATTTATACATTTAGACCAATAGGATCACAATTAACGACCTATCTTTGCCCTTAGATTGTGAGCTCGGTTGAACCATAAGGTGACCTTGGTATCAACGAGTACATTCTCGATTAATTGGTAAAGACTTGGTTAGTGGACTACTAGTGTATGAATTGCCATAAAGCAGTAAGTGGGTAAAGTCTTTATGAGCTAGGGTTTAACAAGATCACCATTTCTTTAATCCCTAAGATAGATTATAATCAGCAAATAAGGATGCTTTATATGGATGCGTTTAATTATGACAGAATTCTACGTGTCTAGGTCTTAGGAAGAAGTAATGCCTAAGTCTTAAGAATGATATGCCGCCTCGAGATAAGTAATCATTGCACTAATAAATAAACCAACGTTATGATTGGATTAATAATGGTTAATACAGTTTTCTTATATTTGGCTAGACCGCTCTTTTATCTTTTGTTAATTTGCTTGCGTGCGTTTTAGTGTCTTGAATTGGTTTTAGTCACCACTAAACCCGTGCCAGTTCTCTCAGGCTGAAAACCCTCCTTATCCATTAGATTCAGGATTAACATAGGTTTAGCATAGGTTTAGCATAGATAAGACTAACTTAGATTAGAAAAACCAAAGTTATAATAAATTGAAAATCTTCTTCGCTCTTCGTGATCGATACCCTACTTACCACGAAACTCCCACCGACCGGGTACACTGCCCGCTAAAGTGTTGTTTTTGGTTAAGTTAGCAAAATATAAATTTAAAACTTGAATCATAAAATTAACAACCATACGACAACACATCATCGCCCAAGCTAACTCATATATAAATCGCCCAAGCTAAATCGCATATAAATCGCCCAAGCTAAAATTCAAAACCTTGAAAGACATACCTTTTGATGTTTTATCTTAGATTTTCTTGTACAACTAGTAGTTTTAAGCCTAGAAGAACCTTAAAAATGCAAATTTTATGATTTTTAAGACCAAAAATTTAGAAATCAAGAAACGTACTCTTAAAGACTTCGAACAACAAAAAAAATTGCACCAAATGATTTTTTTCTTGGATCTTTGCTTGTACACCTTGTATAACTAAGATACTAGAACCCTTATACCAAAGTATAAAGATCTTTTAGTGTTTACAAAGCTTTGAAACCAAAAATTCAAAAATGATGAAGTAATCCTTAAACAAACACACAAGTATAAAGAAATCTAGAGAGAGAAAAAGAGTGGGAGGTTGCTTCTAGTGAGAGAATAATGTATAAACTATGTGAGAAAAATAAAACAACCAACACCTTTTCCATAGCATGGAAAGGGTTTATATACTTAGTAGGCCGGATGGGCTTTTAGGTGCCATGGGCTTTCTATGGGCCTTTGGCCTATTTAGCTTACTTAGTTTCCAAATATTACTATACGAGCTATCTAACAATATGATGGAAGTGATCGATACTTTTTGTGATCCTAACAGATCATATAGCAAGGCAGTGTCCTCAACCTACGAGGGTATAAAATTCTGCATGGTTCATGGAAAAGATGCTGCTTGCACAAGTTCAGGAAGCAAGGATTGCTTTGAGCAAAGATCAGCTTGCAATTTTGGCAGATATAGGAGAAAGAGTTAATTTTGGTCTAGGTGGTTACAAAGTGACAACCAATGTTATCTTCCAATCAGATGGAATTGATCTATATGATTCAGATTGTGATGAAGTCCCTACTGCACAAGCAAGTTTCATGGCCAATCTCTCATGTTACGGTTCAGACGTTCTCTCTGAGGTATCACATTCTGAAACTTATCAAAATGATATGGCTAATCAAAGTGTGCAAGCGATGCCGTGTTTTGAACAAACACCTGTTGTTGATTATCTAGATAATGAGATAACAAGTGATAGTAATATCATTCTGTACTCTCAATATCTGCTAGAAACACAACAAGCAGGTGTTCAAGATACTAATTCGTCTGTACAACAAGATTCAATGATATTATTTGTGGTTGAACAAATGACTGATCATGTAGCTAATTTAGATAAGGAAAATCAGACGAATAAAATGGTAAATGAATCATTATCCACTGAGCTTGAGAGATACAAAGAACGAGTCGTCATTTTTGAACAGAGAATAAATGCAGATTTGAACGACCGTGAAAAATTAATAGATTCTCAAATAGATGACCTAATTCGGAAGAGAAATGCAAAGTTTGCGGCTTTTTAGCAGGAGATCGATACACTTAAAGAAACTCTTTCTAATAATGTCAAAGAAAAAGAATCTTTATCAAAAACTTTAACTGTTTTCAAAACAGAATCTAAAGAAAAAGAGTCTAAATACATTAACAAAGAAAGTGTTTTGGAAAAGTAAAATAAAGAACTGGAAAACATTATTTTTAAGATGTATCAATCTACGCAAGCAATGCATATGCTCACGAAACCACAAGTTTTTTACGATGACACTCATAAACAAGCTCTTGGTTATCAACATCCGTTCAATCTTAAAAAAGCTCAGCGGATTCAACCAACATTATATGATGGTAGTGTTATTGCTAAAGAACATGCTGTGATTTCTGTGATTAATGATGAAGAGACATTGATTTTGGAAGAAGAGAGTCGATCAAAGATGCTTGATAAACAAAATAATCCAATTTCAATAGAAAATAAAATTAAGATTTCTCCAATTGATCATTCAAAGTTGAATAAGATAAAAGAAGATTTTGGTAAACATTTTGTTACTCAAAAAGAATTGTCTGTAGAACAAGCTTTCTGGTTAAAACATGCGTCCTTTTCTGAAACACCCGTTACGTCACATACACCTGTTAGAAATGAAGCTCCTAGTGAACTTCCTAAGGTAAGTTTGGTAAATAAAAGTCTTAAAAAGTTAAAATATCAACTGGCCAATTTTGACAAGGTTATGAAAAAGAGAACCACATCTGATGCTATAACAGCAGGTGCGTGGGGTTTTGAACATACAAAAGCTTGTTTTGCAACTGAAATAATTCCATTTTTAAAAGTTTTAAAAGACACATTTAATGCGTTTGATAAAAATCTTCTAGATGAAATTAATGAAGTTTAAACTGTTTTTAACCAAATGGAAGCGGTTGTTGATCAGTGTTCTGTAGACAAAAACACTTTTGAAATTGAAAAGAATGAGTTAAAGCTTGATAATGAATGTATTTTAGAGCATATTATCTGTCAAGATGTTATGAATACTGTAATGTATGCTGATGTTAAATTTGATAATGTGTTACCTGTGCCAAATACTTTTCTTGATGATAATTTTGCTCTTGATATGATGAAAATGGAAAATGATCGTTTAATGGAGCTACTTGTATCTCAAGATCTTGTACATACTGCGGTTAATTCTATAGCTGTCATTAACGATTATAAAAGTATGGAAAGAAGTTATATTGAGGAAGATGAGAAGAATTTGAAACTTGCAGCTTAGCTTTCACAAATGAATGAACTTTCAAAAACATGTTCCAGACTTGAACAACGGTGTATTTCTCTTGAATTAGAACTCCAACATAACAAATAAAGTTTTCAAAATGACAAACCATGTGAAAGTCAGGATGCTCCTGAATTTCATGAATTTTTCATAATAAATGGATTGCAAGCTCATCTACAAGCAAAGGACACCACAATCAGCAACTTGAAAAAACACATTCAAGATATGAAAGGAAAAAGTATGGCTGATTGTAGTGAATCTGTGAGCAAGTCAAAAGTGATAGCCCGCGTAGTGCATAAGTTAGATTTGGAACCACTCTCATCAAAGCTTAAGAATAAGAGGGAAGCACATGTAGACTACATTAGGATCACTAAAGAAAATGCTGACACTCTTTGTGATATAGTTGAACAAGCTAGAATCTTAAATCCTCTGGATAATGCTTTAGCTTATGCTTGTATGTACACAAAACAAATTCCATAGTTGTTAATAAATGTTAGTAATACATGTCTCAATTCCTCATTGAAGAGTGAGAAGTTGGTTGCCGTCACACCAATAAACAAAGCTAGAAAAGTCACTTTTGCAAAGACTAGTACAACATCAGAAAATAACACACAAAAATAAGTAGATCTACACAAGACTCATACCACTAACAAACCTTTAGTGCCTTCTACAAGTGTAAAAAGTTCTACTAATGCTAGCGGATCAATCCTAGAAGTACTACTAAAAACACTAGGATCCTTCAAACATCAAGTAGCAACCAAAAATATCAAAGCGTAGAAGCTCACACTAGGAATGCTAAGCCTAGTCACAATAAAGAAAATAGTTTGCCTAAATTTGTGTGCTCTACATGCAAAAAATTCTTATTTGATGCAAATCATGATCTATGTGTGGTGAATTATTTGTCTGATGTGAATGCTCATGCTCGAGCTAAATCTGTTAAAAGCATTAAAAAGAAATAATGGGAACCTACTAGTAAAATGTTTAAATATGTTAGTTATAAATGGGTACCCACATGAAGGACTTTCACTCTAGTTGTAAATAAGTGTCCTTAACTAGATTCACTTCTACTAAAATAGTGCCTCCTAGGAAACCTGTTAAATCAACTGTAATGAAGAACATAAAACCAAGTAATGCATCTCAATGGAGACCTAGTGAAACAAAACATGTGTGTTTGAGCAGTGAACCTAGGATTGTAGAAGCTAAGACTACTAACCACTTGGAACCCAACAAAAATAAGGGATCCAATGATTCTATTTCTCCATGCTCTTCTAGTGTCCAATGCAGCTCATACAAATCGTACCTTGGTACTTGGATTTGGGCTGTTCTCAACATCTAATCAAAACATGTCATATGGCTTTTGAATAAAGCAGTTTAAAACCTGGGATTCAAAGTTTAATGATGTTTGAACAAATCGGTTCAAGCCTCGTTCTTCAAAGTTTAATGACGTTTGAACACAGCAGTTCAAGCCTCGGTCCTCATTGTCGAATGACGTCAGTTCACATCAGTTCAGGCCTCGCTCCTCAATGACATATGGCGTATGTTTACATCAGTTCAGGCCTCGCTCCTCAATGACATATGACATTTGACATAGAGTTAAGCCTTCGATCCTCATTTTCAAAGAGTCTGTTCACATAGTTCATGCCTCGATCATCAAGGAATATGGCGTTGCTGACAACACATCAGGCCCAGCTCCTTAACGAAAAGAAACGAGTCGTTCAGTGCGCTTTGTCTTTCAACGAAATGAGAAATCTTCATATTTACTAGTAGTTAACACCCACCAATACACTAAAAACATACCTCCCCACTATTCTTATACCAACTAAAAAACATCCCAACCCCCCCCCTCCCCCCCCCCCCAACCATTATTTACCACTTATTTTAATTTCACTTGGCATCAAAAATTGCATATGTTGCTGGCTCCTAGACAATTTTTAAGGGGGAGAAAAGTGAATAAAATGAGATCAATACGGTTTAACTCGGATAAGATCTTTTTATGGTCAATGACTTCTGAACAACACGGTTCAGGACTCGGACTTCATCAATTGACTCCTAGATACATCAGTTCACAACACCTTATGTTCCACCGTCCAAAAAAGACTATGAGATCCTGTTTCAACTATTGTTTGATGAGTACTTCAGTCGTCTACCACGTGCTATTTCTCTAGATCCAGTAGTCGTTGCTGCTCCAAAGAGCTGTTGTATTCTGCAGTTAACTCTCGTCAAACTACCATGATTCAAGATTGTACCTTCTGTGAGTACGTCACCAACAATTAGGAAATTCAATTCATTATTCATTCATCAATGTGTTGAAGAACAAATTCATGGAAATCAAAATACACAATTCGATAATGCACCCCTTCTTTATAATCTTTCTCCAGACCCAAGTTCTGAAGAAACAACTTTACAAGGGGTCGTTCCATCAAATTTGCATCATCTTAACCAATCGTTTGATACTCTCACTAAGTTGAAAAAGAATCACCCATTGGAGAATGTTATTGGCAATCCTTCTCGACCGGTTTTGACAAGAAGTCAACTACAAGAACAAGCCATTTGGTGCCTACATTAACGGCAAATGACAATCCGATTCATTAGGTGGAAACGGTCTGGTTGAGATCTACTATCTCAAAGGAAAAATAATGGTGGTACTTCTTCATGTATCTTATGTAAATAATTAAATCTAAAAAACACAAAAAGATTTTTCATTTAATAAAATTTTATCAAATCAAAATACAAAAATATAAAATCGGAAAAACAAAATACAAAATTATAAAATCAAAAAAATTCAAAACTATGTTTTTCATGACAGTCTTTGTAATCGATAAATTTACTACTTTAGAAATGCATTTAAACAATGAATGGAGTTGTAAATAAGTTTGAGCATGAGTTGTTAAGTGTTTTACAAAAATGTCATATGGGTCTTAAATTATTTTAGATTGTAAACTCGCTTTTCATTTTAATAGATAGTTTATCGCAATAAGATAACTTTTCTCAACGGGAAATTAAATTTTCTCGTGTATGAATTCTTCATATTACATACAATGGGCTTGTGTATACTTTGCTACACAAACGTGCTTGCTTTAAATAAGTGTACGTGTCAGTGATTTATTTGTCAAAATAGGAAATCATATTTTTAGGGTATCCAATCAGAAACATCAATCAGTGTTCTATCTACGAATGAATCTGTTCCTAACACACCTAAACACAGCGGATTAGTCGAGCAAGTAGATAAAATCGCCGACGCAACCGTAACGTCACAATCGTCACTTCCGACTACCATCCGGTCAGCTCCAGTATATCCTCAGACATTCCGAATTATACACATAGCACCAGAGCTCATCTCTCGCTGCTCTTCGCAGGGGCCCGATAATCACGTGCCTTAACTATAATCAATCACTTTTTAAAAGCATTTTTAAATCATAGTCCACACGAATGATATATACCAGAAAGTTTTAACTTAACGGATAATAATTTGAGGGGGAGCTAATTTATTTTAGCTCCAAGGGCTTAAGTTTTCATAAGTTAATAACTTTAGGTGTTTAAATACAATCTCAAGGATTGTGACTTAGGATTAAAACTACATACGATCAAATTTTGCCAACACCTTAAGTTCTAAAAGGCTTAGGATTGTTTGGAAATAATTACGTAGTTTTAGGAATCCAGAAAAGGAAGATATGTTTTTTATTACACCAATAGTTCCCCAACTGGTTAATCACTAAATTTAATCTCGAAGAAGTAGTAAAATTTGATAAAAGTGGTTCACACATGTATGATGATTCTTTTAGATAGTCAGTTTCTGCAAAAAGATGTGTATACATTCGAAACTTAGTTGTCTCTAGTGTTATCCTTACGGCTACTTAGAGGGAATAATTGTCGACATTCGGGACTTAGCTGACTTTGATGTTACAATTTACATCATTCTATTCTGAAGAACTATATGTATCTACTCATCAAAGGATTCTGGGTTCGAGGGGAAACTACAAAAGCTTCTATAAGAAGAATGACGAGATTGACCACAGATTGCTGCTTCAGAAAGAGTGACGATGTCTATCGCTCTTGGTTTTGTAAGTTTCAAGTCTTGTCTCATAAATCATCTTGTATAAATGTAGTGCAACTTCACAAATATATAGTATTCGAGTACTTTTTTTTCAAGAATTTTTTAATAAATTCAAAATCTTTCAAACTCGTGTACTCAACACTATATCAGGTCCTCAATAATTGAGGGGGAGCTTAAGACAATGTTCTAACAAAATCATGCTATAATAATCTTCTCCCATGTGTTTTCAAATCTCAAATAGCCATTTATTTAATTGTGTTCAAAAACATCATATGGTATGTTATTTTTGAGGGGGAGAAAAATGGACTAAAATGAAATATATGTGATCATATTTGACTCAAATGCAGCTCATCCCGCGTATTTGCTAAATGTTTTCGAGTATCAATGCACATATGCAGGGGAGCATTTCTGAAAAAGTAAAAACGATCGAGGTACAAATGTTTTGATATTTATATCACAAGTACCCTGTTCGAGTTTTTTTTCTAAAATGGCTTTAAGGCAATGAGAACAATACCCAAAGACCGACCATGTACTTACTTTTATCGGAGTTATATGGTGGTTAAGTATAGCTATTCGTTCCCATGATCTAGCCAACACCAGAGGGACCTACCCAAGGACATTATAATAGTTAGATTAGAAGTCATTAGGTATGATATGAAAAAAGAAGTAAAGTGAGAAAAGGGAATAATTCGAACTAAAATAGAGCTAACACTAGAACAAACCCAACAAAGTACTAATGATGAAGTTTTGGTAGGCATTGAAGGGGTTGAAGAATGAAAAGAAATGTAAAGATAAAGGGTGAAAACAAAGAAGCCCTCTTTACACTTAGGAAGAAACTGGGTCAACACATATGCTATCAAAAACACTAAGATGTTGTCTGGTATTGAAGATAGTCATCATGGACCTAGTAATGCAATGCACAACCCTCCCTAGCAACTCCAGGTCTCTCAAAAGACTCTTGTTTCATTTCTCACAGAGATAAACACATTTCTATCAACTTTCTCACTCCGAGTTAGTTGATATTAAAAAGGTGGTAATCAGCTCCAGCCTCCGATTACTAAAACCAAAAATGCACTTATTGAGTGTAGAGCCAAAAGAGATCAATATAAATCTCATAGGACACAATTCCAAAATACACATATTTTTTCATACATTATCAACACATGTGAAATACTAAGAGTCCTATGCATTATCCTTGTGATATTGCCAGAACATCAAAGTGATACCTCACAGTATTTACAGTGACGATGGAAATCCTACTAGTGCCAACATCAAACAAGCATTGCGGCAAGTGACTTGTGCGATTATATATAAATCAAATTTGTGACAACTGAATATCAATATCGGTTCAGTATATGAATTAACGGATGAATTTGAAAAGATAAAACTATTTGGCATGTTAGAAAACTATTTACTCATTAACACGTCAACTGATTTTCTTAAATCAATTTCCAATCTTATGTCCATAGGCAGCCTCACAAGGGTATCTGGACATAGGAAAGCTGAACACAAATTGATGACTGAATTGACGACTCAATCGGGAAGATAGTAACTTACCGATTCACTCTAACCGTGTTGTCTGCTTTGAGACGCTCTGGTAACGAGAACAGCTAGTGCAGCTGCAAAACCCTATCAATGAGATTCTTTTGAATTCTACTTGATCACGGGCAGTATTTATACTGATTAACGGGGAACCGTGGTTATAGCAACCCTATTTGACAAAGTGACAAATATACTTTCGTCCATATATGTGCTTATTACTAACCTAAAGTTGTAGGTTTCCCGATGGTAGCAGTATCTAGTCCATGACTAATCGAATTCACAGCCACATGCTCATAGTCAAAGAAGTAAAGTTTCAAGTATTCAAGAAATCTCAAGTTACAAAGTCTTCTGCTACTCTGATAATCAACATTTTCCTTGAAGACATCAAGTTGTCAAGTCAAAGTCTATTCAAGTAGATTGTTAGCGAGCTTTCAAGATAATACCAAGAATGAGCATGTTGGTCCAAAGTTACAAGACCACAAGAAGGAAAAGTATTACAAGATAATCAAATGATGATGCAAGATTTATGATCTCAAGAAGTTCAAAATCAAGTAATAAAAGCTCAAGATCACAAGACCATCAACCATGAAGGAACAAGCTCAAGCATAATGATCAAAGACCACTACATAAAGATGCAAGACAAAAGATCAACTATTACACAAAAAGGACTCAAGATCAAGACAAGAAGCTTCAACGATTAATGATCAAGGTCACAAGGAGAGATCTCTATGATCACCCCTTAGGGGGAGATTGTTAGAAATACAGAAAGTGTTGATCATTTATGAGATCTCAACGATCGTCCCTTAAGGGGAGATTGTTAGGAATTCAATTTTTAGTGAAGTGACGATCATTATCGATCTCACGAGCCTTTGTAATAGTTAGTCTACCATATGTAATAATTAGTAAGCTAACCGGGCCGACTTATAGAAAGTCCAAGGAAAGCCTGGCCCAGCCCACATCTTGTAAGTATATTAACCCTCTCCACATATGGAGAGGGTGTTGGTTGAATACATTTTCTCATTTCTAGTATGTGTTTTTGAGTGTGTTCTCCCATCCTTCTCTCTCTAACATGCACTACTCCCTAGTTAATCTCTATAACTTATGGCCCGTCACCCTCGTTAGTGTAATGTGTAATTGTTCCCCTTTTTCTATTGCGAGTTGGTTAGAAACGCTTCTACGTAGCCACCTAAGTAAGGGATCCTGGAATGCACCTCGCTCACCGAATAGTAAATCACGCGCACTAAATACTAAAGAAGGAATCCTCCCAAAGACATCTTAGTTATGAAGAACTAATTGAAGGCTTCATCTAATCAAATCATGTTTCCCTAGACGTCTATGTTAATGTAATATCTTATAGCTAGTTTTTTAGAACCAAACGCGCACACCGCTAACAAGAAGCAATAATATTAAAGATGACAATAAGGTTTCATGCAATCATAAGCAAACACTAATTAATTTAACCTAACATGTTAATAGAAAGAAAAGAACAACATAAAATCAAACAACACATAGAAATATTGAATGATTAAATGGATGGAAAGACTTCACTTCAATTAAACATGTTAGTATGTGAGTACAAATGGGTTAGAAACCCCTAAATTTCATCCAATATGACTGCACCAAAAGTTCTCTCACGTTTCTACACGAATGATGAAAATAAAAGGGTTGTATTTATAGAGTTTAGACTTTAACGGCGTCGCTAAGGTTTTGTGACGCTGTCAGCCCGTCGAATCTTCTTAGGGTTTCTTCAGTCGACTACTTGTGACATCGTCACTGCGCCTTGTGATGCCGTCACTATGTAATTGTGACAGCGTCAAACTCTTCTGTTGACGTTGTCTCCACACACTTAGGAGTCACACTTTTCGTCTAAAAATTCACTTTATAGCCATGTATGGTGAAGGCATCAGGATGGGAGTCGTGAGCTTGAAAAGTTATGTTTTTTTCTAGTTTATTCCCGAATCGAGCCCAAGTCACGTGCTTTTCTTCCAAGTGCTTCCAAAATGATAATTACATGAAAAAGAAAGGATTTAGTGCAATAATAGAGCGTATTTGCATGATTTTCGGAATTGGATGACCCCGAAAAAGTGTATAAAATGACACTTCATCAACAGTCATTGTTAGAATGATAAGTGACGTGTGAATCTCGTGGTTTGCATGTACTTTAGGATGGGCTATATATGTGGTGCATGAGCATATATAGTATGTCCTATCAAACCATAGCTTAAGTATTTTCACCTGCATTTAATTAAGTACTTTTATGCTTTTAATTATTAATCATGCATGACACTAGCCTGAGCCATCGACCTAAGATATAAACTACGAGGTTGTGATGTAGATGTTTTGTCAAAGTTTAAATTTTAACTGTTTTGGGTTTTAGGGGAGGCCTAGGGAGGCTAGGTAGTATTTTCTTTCTTGTATTTTAATTTTTTTAAGTAGGACTAGCTTTAAAAAAATTAAATATAAAACCAAGAAAGACATGATATAATGAGGCCCAATAAATAGAGAAGCAACGGAGAGAAAACGAGAGGAGATCCAACGTGAACTCGGAGGAGTGAGAAATCCACTTTGAATGATCACGGGCGATGTTGTGATGACACGGAACCGAAGATGCCTCTTTGCGTTGTGTCTTGACCCTTATGATAGACCCAAAGTTAATTTTTGAAGTGGCTCTCGGAATCAACACTAGATAAGTGCGCGGTTGTGTCAAGTAGTTTTATTATTATCTGTATGAATGTTTATCTATTAAATAATATGTCAAACGGTATTATTTAGAGACATAATAAAACTGAGGCGTCTCTGCTAAAGTCAAGAGAAAGGGTGTACTTAAGCACCAGTCTCTGACAACGAGATCGTTTAATAAAATGAATAGGTCTATGAATTAGATAAACTATCTATAGAGGCTTCGAAAGGGTAAACCCGGGTTTAGATGCATTTTATTACCAGTGATCTGTTTGTTAAAATTAACAAATCATGCTATGAACTTATGCATAGTTCATATGTAAAACGAGTTTTCTAAATTAAACCGTTTTAATATCGAATATAAAAAAGATAAGACTGGTTGACCAATGGGGTCAATGTCTTGCCCCATGGTAATCTTAGATTACCGCGCTACCCATAATTGTTACATTCTCTTAGCTCAGACCCTGCAGATAGATACGCAAAACCATATTATTTGTGGGTGCATGGCTAACGCATGATGAGGTGGATTTCTGAATTCATTTATCATATGCCATAGCATAGATCAATGAATTGTGGTGCCACTGGCTTTTATGGTACGGTCTATTGGTATTATACCATAGTGTACCCAAGGCTGCCAAAAAGACTAAATATGCCTGACCAATGTGGGAGTCTCTCGGCCTTACGAGTTGTTTCTGGGAGGCAATTGGTGTGGGCAAAACACCTACCTAAATATTATTACAATGTGGATACGCCATAGCCTAATGCATTGTAATGGTGTAATATGGATCCTAGTGTAATATAGGGGTGAGCATAATGGATCGTGGACCGGCCTAAACTGAGAAACTGACCTGAACCGGACCGACCAGACCAAACCGAACCTATTTTGGCTCTGTCCTCGGCCTACATTTTACCTTATGTTCGGTCCTCGGTCCGGTCCGGTCTTACATACAACCGATCATTTTGCCTTCTTAGACCGGACCGACCGATAATTT